>JAZAYU010000287.1:222535-277708 GCA_038501625.1 Corbicula japonica
AGCACAGAATCAAATATTGATGGTTGCAACATAAGCTGTGTATTTTGCATTGTCCAACATGGAAATTGGTTTAGAAATAAATTTATTTATTTATTAAATATGACACCTATGATTGCATTAGCACCTCTGACTTTTACTGCAAGTGTTGTAAATTGTAATCTTATATAACAGCGTGACACCCAGACAAAACTGATTGAAACACCTTGGGTAGGTGTAGAGAAGAGATTATGACTGTAACAAACTACTTTACTTTATGATGACAGTCCAATTTTTTAAGCAGAAATGACAATCAGATGATGTTTTAATTTGTTCTTGGGTTTCAGGATGACAAGCACAATTTTAGATATCAATTAAGCAATGATACTTTTTTTTAAAAGCTTGTGTAAATCTAAAAACAAAACTAACTCTGTACAGTGATTGCCATATACAATAGACTTACAAGCACTGCCTGAATTGACTTGTGGCCTATTTGACATGGTACCTCCAGAAACAATTTATGTTTTTTTTTATATTTTGGCCAAATACATGACAGATTGTCCTAAATGTATGAAATTTCAGGTTTTATAAATTGTATAGACACTAATTTTCTCAAAGTAACTACTGAGTATAATTACCTTTTTAATTTTAATACACAGTACTGTAGTATGAGATTTTAAATAAAAGAGAAATTTACCCTTTTTCTCTAAAGACATGCCTTTTTACCCGTGTGAGACCGGTGTAGATCCAGATTAGCTGGCACATCTAATCAGGATCTGCACTGTTCACTTTTTGGTCAGAAATAACCTAATGATTTAAACAAGTGAACATTGCAGATCCTGATCAGACATCATGGATGTGCTGGCTGATCTGAATCTACACAGTTTTTCCATGTCATAAAGGTGTTTACATGGAGGAAAGGGTTAATCTCCAATATATTATCATCAGTTGGGACCAAAAAGTTTGACCAGAAAGCAGAATACATGCGTACCAAGAACAACATGTGTACCAAGAATAGCATCAAATATCAAGTTAATGCTCATTTTGGGAATTAAAAGTGTTCTATTATTACCATATTTTCTGTCATGTGCACATTTCAACATGATTTCATAATCAAAATATGTATGTGAGGTACATGTATAATCAAATACACTATTTACAAGGTGTCTGTTTTGTTTTGTTTTATTTTTGCAAATTTTGTTAAATATTCATGGTATCACTAAATTTGCTCAGCATCAAAAAGTTGTGTTTTAGAAAATAAAAAAATCAGAGCTTTCATAATCATTTAAATTGTTGAAAAAAAGTAGATTGCTGTGAAGAGGAAGAGAAAATGTCTTGCCATGTCAGTGGGTTTTTGGCCTCTTTAAATACATGTAAAAATCTGAATATACCGGTACTTGGATCTGCTTAAGCTGGACTTTAACACAAAAAACTGGAAATTGCACTCATAATAAAAACAATGATTTTTTTCTTTTGTATGTTTATGTTTTAGCAATGTAAAAGTAGAGAAATTTACATTTTTTAATATTATGGTACTTTTTAAAGAGAAATTTACCTACCGTATTTTAAAGTAGTTGTGCCTAAATTTCTGCAATGAAAAATACAAAATCAAGAAAATACCAACTGGAATGAGCTTCAGAATTTTGAAATTCACATTTTCCAGTATATATATTACATTTATAAAATACTTACCAGACAGAGATGCAAAAGTGGTTATGAATAATGGCATGTTGATGTGTTCATGGGTTTACATTTTTTGCAAACAATCTCTTAAAATTGTTATTATACATTTAAAAAAATGGACCAACACAATTTTTAATGCATGATTTGATTGGCAAGCGCAATTCATTTATGTAATGAAAATAGATATAAAGAAGCATTTTGTTTCAAATCAGTTACTAAGACCTGTAAAGGAGTGTTACATATGGATAATCAGACTACATGATATTGTACATGTTTATGTTTAATTGATTGAGATTATTTCATCTATTTTGGCCCAATAGCTGAACTATTTTTCAACTTAAATAAGTAATTCTACCATGCACATTTAAGTAACTTGGCTCAAATATGTACCTTATTGTCACCAAATGTGTACCATATTGTCACAATATTTTTCACACAGCATCTATAGCTTCAAATTACTGTTGTTAATAACTGAAAATTCCTATGGCATTGTCATTCCTGGAGATATTTTCAAATGACTTTGCACAAATATGCCCCAAAATCTAGGTGATGTATCACACTACATATTGAAGTCTCAATGTGGTGTTAATGTGATGTACATGTATATTAAAACAGTACTTTTTAGGTCTATATTATAACTTTATTCATTTACAAGTAACATGCATATATATTTTTTGAATAGCATGGAACAATTTTGTGCAATTGCAAGTTACAAATGCAAGTGTAATCAAGGTAACATTTTAAAAAATAAAATTTATTTTTTCAGACAATAATATATTAATTTTCATGCACATGTGACATTGTAATATTTTCATGTATCAATGAAGAATTCATTAATATTCAATATTGCATTTAGTGAGGTAATGGAACACATTTGGGTTGTAAATTTAAGCAAGTAGCCTTTGTGTTTACACATTAAAAACCCTAATGTTTAGTAAAAGTCAGATTGCCAGTTGTCCAGCTGAATTAAGTTGATGTAGACTTAAATTCTTTCCAAAAAACACATAATTTTATCGTGCATGAGTAGGCTAACAAATGTTAGAAACAAATTATTTTTTAATATAAATCATTATCTGAGATTAATAAAGCTAGAGCTCGATAAGAGGCAGTGCCTTAGTTCATATTAGTTTTATTTTACTTGTTATAGCTGTTGACGAACCGTCCCTGCCTTCTTAGTATGGCCTAGGAATTAAGCGACCGAGTCATGGAATATCAGGGTCGAAAAACTAGGTCAAATATGAGCTTAGACAGCGAATGCCGAAAAAATCTGCCTTGTTGAATCGGAGACTTGAGTGAGGCATACTTGCCAGATTTATATTTGAACTGTTTTATTTTAAACTCGTAAAGCTATTTAGGTAAACAATTCACAACAGGTCAAAAGTGTCACAATGTAAAATATCTCTGTAATATTTAGATTTGTCTGAAACCTTCAATTTATACCATGTTGGTCAAAATTGATATATTTTGTAAATAAGTGTGTTTATGTATTTATTGTATAAAATTGTCATTTATTGCGATACTGCTAGTACAGTGTCACAGCTAACCAATAAATTGGAAGGCTATTGGGGGAAATCACATCATGTTGTTGTTGTTGCCAAGTCAAGGACCAGACGAAACACTTTTATGACAAGTCAGACAAACAATGTACGTATGAAACATAAATTACAGTACATATACAAAAGATGTCATTAAAATATTATCAATAGTTTAGACTTGATTCATTAGACAGTACTAGAAAGACTTGATTCATTAGACAGTACTAGAAATAGGACAAAGAGAGGAAAACGCGATATTTTATAAAAGAACAAGTAGTAAAAGTAATTGTTTGAACTTAGTATATACGTATATGTTGTCATAAGATATACCGCGTGCCGACATGCAGAGGCTGGCTTACGGTCACGTGATATCCATGAACGTCGGCTCTGGCGAGTGAGCGTCCTTTGATGAGATAAATTCTGGAAAACTTACAGACATTTATATAAATTGTCAATTTTACAATGATGCAGACATAATTTGTTACTGTACAAATCTAAAATCATAGGTTTCGTCGTTCTTATATCAAAACCTCGTACGTTGAACTTATGAAATAGACACCAGAATACGTTATTTCAACACATGTCTATCTTGGACCTTTCCCATTGGCATAGAGATGCGGGATTTAAATAGATTCCACGCTAGATCTTCTATATTCCCGCGTTGTCAAATCAAGTCAATGTTTTGGTAATAGGCCGATTAAAAAAGAAATAGCAAATTTGAGACCCAAATAGTACAATTCTATACTAGGATATTTAACTTTGATGTTTTTTAACTTATAGCTAGATACAAAGATGTTGGAGACAGTGATAACTTTAGAATATTGTTGACAAAGGGGCGCACGGTGTCGATCCAGGGTTGAAGGTTATAAAGCTGAGATTGGAAACCAGTCTCAAATCTCAAGCATCTGATTGGCTGAAATGGCGACCAGTCGCCATTTCAGCCAATCAGATGCTTGAGATTTGAGACTGGTTTCCATGCTCAGTTTTATAACCTTGACACCTGGTAACAAAGATTACTGGACCCAAGTTCTCGGCAAACGAAGCGTTAAGATTACGTGTCATAATGTGAGACAATTTGTTTAGATGTTAGTTTTATGATAATTCTTGAGGATCGACCGGAAGTGTATTGTTTCCACTGATATATACATCTTTATAATTGGGGCACGCCACGGGAAAAGGTACCTTCGGTCATATTTTGTGACATTTTAGTTCTTACTATATTTAGAAAGAGCTTACAACTATTTATTATTTTCCCATAAGGCCTAAAATAAAATATTGTTTGTTTCCCCATCCACGACCGACCCGAAAAATCGGTGCGACTCGAAAAATTTTATCGTCGAAACCTAAATGACATTTTTTATTTTGAACGAAAAACCTGGTATTTTTTCGAATTATATTGAGTACGAAATCCATCGCAAGTAAGTATTAGAGCAGACCTGTATCAGACGCTTCGGTCCGTTAAAATGTCGCATGTCCTCGATCGGCGACAGAGCCCAGCCAAATGACTCATAGCAAGTTACCAACTGAGATAGCTGTGAGAGCTCCCCACCCCCAAGAAACAACAACAAAAACACCAACAAAACAAACAAACAAACAAACAAACAAACTAGAATGTGTCCTCAGGACACCGATGCACCCATTGCTGCAAAAATATTTGTAACAAAACTGTGCATCAGGTATTAACAACATGTGGTAATTATGACTAGTATGTGTCACAAAATTTTATGACTCACATTAAAAAGGGCCATAATTGTGGAGATAATTGTTACAAGACAAATTCCTTCACAACAGTTTACACATCATGTATAATCACCCGTGCAAATTTGAAAGAAATCAGCAAAATAGAAATGTGAAGTTGATGCCACAAAATTTTATCTGCGAAACATCAACAACAACAATAAAGGGCCATAAGTCTGGTAAAACTGGCTGCAGGATTTGTTTTCCATCTTCCACTCCTGATTGATTATCTATGCAAGTTTGAAAGAAATCCGCCTGAAAGTTAATGAGAAGTTGATGCCAAAAGATTTTATTACTGAAATTATCAAAAGGCCATAACTGTGATAAAATGGTCAAAGAAAAAAACTTATTTTTTTACGATCATCTACACATCCAGGCTTAATCACCTTTGCAAGTTTGAAAGAAATCCGCCGGATAGTTAATGAGGAGTTGATGCCACAAGATTTTCTTCCTGAAATTAACAAAGGGTCATAACATTGACAAAAAGGATGCAGGAAAAAAATCTTTGCTTTATGATCATCTACACATCCTGCTTGATCGCCTACTATGCAAGTTTGAAGAAATCCACCTGATAGTTAATGAGGAGTTGATGCCACAATATTTGGGGGACGTACGGACAGATGTTCTTACGTACGGACGGACAGACCTACAGACGTACGGACGAGTGCAACTCTATATGCCTCCCACTTTTTGGGGCCATTAAAATATGTTGTGCATGTAAACCATGCTTAACCTGATAACCATCATCATGAAACACTGTTTTCCGGTGCCTGATTTTCTACCGATTCATATCGATCTTTGCCCAAGGTTCTAAAACTGAGCATGGAAACCAGTCTCAAATCTCAAGCATCTCAGCCAATCAGATGATTGAGATTGAGACTGGTTTCCATGCTCAGTTTTATAACCTTGGGACATTAGTGCTGAATTATTGGTAGATTTTTCATTTGTACGGGGAGACTTTTTACGGCCGCAAAGAGCGATCATTCAATGTGGGTCATGTAAGTTTTGCATACGATTGATTTTGATAGTGTTTTTTTTTTATCATTCCCCGTCACAATAGTTCGAAATGAGCAGAGGGTAAGGTATTTTAAGTGAGGTTGATTGCAGTATAAAAATACTGTATTGCTTCAAACATTTCTCTCTTTCTGTGAACGTTATTTATGCACATACTAGGACATGGTAGTATGTTAATGAAAAACATGAAAGGGAACTATGAAAGGCACCGATCACGACAAATGTGAAAATATTGCTGGCTCGGTTTGAATGAGCGTGTTCATGGGCAGTAATGGAAATGTATTTTACTGCACAGGTCGCCTAGCATTGGGTTTCGCGCAACTCAATATTTACACCAAGAAACAGAATAACTTTTTTATCCATCCTAAACGATGGTATTCATATGGCAGTGAACATGAAACCTTCAATGCGGTATTTTTCAATTAATACCATTCCATGTTCAGCGGCGTATGGTCCCCAGATAAAAAAATTAGTTTGCCCCAAACAAGAAAATAGGCGGCACGATGTAAAATAGTTTTTTTACACGTTACAAATACCAGTCAGATTTGAAAAAACAACAACAACAAAGCGATAATTGCTAGGTTCGTATGGTCACTTTGCTAATAAAGCTGTAATATGGTTCCAAGATTATATAAGTGAGTTTGGATACCACTCTAAAATTTCAAGCATCTGATTGGCTGAATGGAGAAAAGTCTCCAACGTTCTCGAACCATTTTGTTGTAAAAGTTAGTAGTAAATAATTGTGTGGTCACTTTTCTATATTATATTGTAATAAAGATGTTATATGGTGAAATGTGACCAATACGAGTCTGTTTGCAACATTTCAAACCAATTACTTAATTTGTAAAAGTTAGTCGTACATAATTGTGTATTATGACACATTTAATCATGACTTAGGCTGACAATTATGTGAATGTGGTCTTGTTTAAAACTTATTACAAAATAATACATTCTTGTTGAGGTACACACGATAAAATAATGTGTTCTTGTGTTGATATATTACATAGGAAAACATTTTAAAAGGTGTCAATTATTCAGTGTCTGTCGGAAAATGACCAGCGTATTATGAAGTAGCGATGTATTTTTATTTTCCCGGTTTCAGGTTCCGGGTTCAATGACCTTCGCAGAGTTGTTGCTTCTATTCAGTCAAACATGTCTTCAAAGACGTCTCAGGGAAACCCCGGCAATTGGTCTTTGAAGGCAGCTGGTTTTTGTGTTCATGAGACCCTAGACAAATTTTAATGTAGTATTTATAAAAAATGTCTATGTAATAAATTTAAATCTTGCAACAAAATTTGACAACTCTAACAATTATATGACTATATACAGAAAACAAAACATCAAACAAGTAAATGTAAACTTTTGGGTATTTTATGCAGTGGATCGATACACAAGTAAAAACATGAAATAAAGATCACTTTTAATTCTAATACCCAGCCTTAGATACTTACGTATCCTTACAAATCTGGACACTGAATACGGTCCTACCCCTCCATCATTTTCCGCTCGCAATCTTATTTTAAACAAACGTCCCATCTGACCCTGAGCTGAAATAATTGACATCGTTATGTCACCACTAACTACGTTCGTAATTTCTGTCAAGTTCGGCAATATTGACCAACTCACGATATATGATCGGATGTTTCCGTACGATTCCGTCGGTGGCTCCCATTGGACGCCAATGTTGTTGACGTCAGATACTACAGTCACGTGGTTAGGGGGTCCGGGAGGAGAAATTCCTGGAAAAGTTAAGAAAAACTTACTTGTAAATATCTAAAAATGAAATAAAATCCATTAAAGTAACATAAATTTTTTTTAACATAAAAGTTTGCTTACAAATCGATATATAAAAGGATTAAATAATGTTTTTACCGAATAGATGGACTGTTACATGTACATGTATAATTCTGATAATATTTCATGTGTTTTAGGTGCATTTAATTATTTAATGTAACACAGTTGAATATTTTTAGGCAACAAAATTTTGTGTGTTAACTTGTAAGCAATGTTCATTTCTATTTGCAGATTGTCTTTCTTGCATTTTGCGAGGTCAGTGTTATTTTAAAAATGTTGACAATATAATTATTCTTTATTTCAAACTGCAACTATTAAACATCATACTCTGAAAAGTGACATCTAAACTTTGTGCTCAGCGACCTTTGTATCTATTTCGTGTATATGAATAACAATGCAGAATTCTGTAAATTATAATAATAAATGAAAATAAAACCTTGCTGAAATTACTACCGCACAGCTGACAAAATCGTCTAGGTTTTTATACCATTATGTTTTAATTGAACAGATGTTTTATCGTGGACTGAAAGCTTTTGTGTACAACAAAATGTATGTAATTGGAAATAATCAAAATCACCATCATTTAACATTTTTAATTTTAAGCCAGAGTATAAATGTATGTAACATGTAACTATACTAATTCATATGTGAAATTTATCGACATTTTTGCTAGATATGACATAATGCGTTAACAAATAAATCGGCATCTTGCGGAAATCAACACGTCTCATGAACAATTGTCATTGTTTACAAACCTTGATCGCTAGATGTTGGACAACAAACCATATGTATCTGAAGTAACTTTATGTATTAAAGTTTAGGTTTCAGTTTGTGAGAGATAGTTTTTTTTAATTGGGGCACGCCACGGGAAAATGTGTCGTTGGCTATAAATTTTGACATTTGTCACATGGGGCACGCCACGGGAAAATGTGTTGTTGGCTGTAAATTTTGACATTTGTCACATGGGGCACGCCACGGGAAAATGTGTCGTTGGCTGTAAATTTTGACATTTGTCACATGGGGCACGCCACGGGAAATTGTGTCGTTGGCTATAAATTTTGACATTTTTCACATGGGGCACGCCACGGGAAAATGTGTCGTTGGCTATAAATTTTGACATTTGTCACATGGGGCACGCCACGGGAAAATGTGTCGTTGGCTATAAATTTTGACATTTGTCACATGGGGCACGCCACTGGGAAATGTGTCGTTGGCTTTAAATTTTGACATTTGTCACATGGGGCACGCCACGGGAAATTGTGTCGTTGGCTATAAATTTTGACATTTTTCACATGGGGCACGCCACGGGAAAATGTGTCGTTGGCTATAATTTTTGACATTTGTCACACGGGGCACGCCACAGGAAAATGTGTCGTTGGCTATAAATTTTGACATTTGTCACATGGGGCACGCCACGGGAAAATGTGTCGTTGGCTATAAATTTTGACATTTTAGTTGTTACTGTATTTGGAAAGAATTAACTATTTTCTTTCGTAACTGATTTATGATTTTCTTACAAATTTTAACAACATAATTTTAAATCTTGGATTTCAGCTGGATACAAATAGACAAATACCAAAAACGCAGAATCGTAATCTCAATTCAATTAAAGATTGAACATTTGTAAAGTCGTTATTTGTTTGGAGATCCTGGAAACTTGTTGACTGATTGGAATCGATAATGTTGTGTTTAACTTGTAACGTATATAATTATGCTATTCCACAAATTACGTATTTTTCAACTTATTTTTTTTTCCAAATGTGAACAGTGTAGTGTTATATTCTGTTTGAAAATTCAAATGACTGATAAAAAACTGAAATTTGGTCATTCTGTCACAAAAGACTATAGCAGAACTTAATTTAACCCCGCTAATCAGAATTTTAAGAGGTGTAGATGTTACATGATAAATTATATTCTACTTGGTTCATCTTCAACATAATATTAAAAAATTACTGTAAATGTACTTACAACCTAGGACATAAGGTTTCGTGGTTTTCATATAAAATACAATGTACATATTCAAGGGTTCAAGGGTTCCTTAATTTCCTTGCCGAAGATCATAAAATTATATTTTTTACGTATGCACATAGGGAAAATGTCAAATATGTCGGATGTGGATGTTTTCTGGTGGAAATTCAGGCTTTTACAGCATTTAAGCCAATCAAATGCTTAAGATTTGAAACTAGTATCCAATAGTTTTAAAATCTTAGTTTTTATGATTTTTGGCCTATGTTTTTATAATTTTCTTTAAAAACGTTTCAATGTAATGCTGTAGTTTGTAGAGGTTTTGAATTCGTAGTTAATCTGCACACGAATTCCTCAAAACTTTTATCCCATGCAAATGAGTTAATTTACATTATCATCACAGTCTTTATATAAATGTATATAACACTTTTAACTGAAGTCTAACACCGGTGACTGCAACGCACTAAATACAAATTAAATACAATTTTACATACAGTTTAAGATTAATGTTTTAAGTACAACATAAAAAATATGAAAACTGCTTTTTAAGGCGACAACAATATATTTCTGGTATTTATGCATGCACACACTTTTTACAATGATTCGATATGGTGTTTATTTATATAAATGTTATTTGTAAAATAATGTATGTGGTTCATGAAAAACAAAAATTGAATTGTTCTACTGCTGAAATGAAATATTTTTTCGGTGACGGTCAATCAAATATACTAGGCAAAAGGAAAGCAACACAAGTAAAAAAGATGAAATATGCTTATCAGGAATGGCCACATTCAGAAAAAAACAGCCTCCCCACACAGTTAAGAAGAAGAGAGGGAGAAAGCATGGTTAATAAAATGATCTTTTTCAAAAGAGACACCACTAACAATTAACAAAAATGAGAACCCGAGGGGTTACCGCCTTGGAACGGTCAGTGGCAAATCAAATTGCCACTGGGGGTTTAAACCAGGTTCTAGGGTGCACCAACCTCACACATGCCCCAACAGGTTCTCATGTCACAAAACAAATACAAGTTGTCTTGGTGAAATAACTCCAGCCTACTTATCGGCTGAACAATGTTGCATGCAAAAGCACACAAACATATAAAACATAAGAATCTAATAGCATTGAAAAGCTAAATGGCGGGTACTCAATGATCTTACCGAGACCAGAGCTCCTGGAGTAAAATCAGCAAGAACACGATGACAGGGATAAAAGAAACAAATCGAGCTTCTAGGTTCTTTTAAGAAAAGATTTTCCCATGAACCTTCATTAACTCTTAAACCCCTGCCACCCTCGTGCAACCAAAGAGGTTAGCATAATGATCAACTGTAGAAGGGTTAATCACAAGGCATGCAGAGCGCTGTAAAATATCATGTTAGTAACCTTTCTTTTTCAATTTACAGATGGTTTTTACGAACAACCGGCAGAAATTAACATTGCCTTTTATCTTTTAATTTATAAATTAAATCTCCATTAAAAAACTGGCAGTGAAAAACCTTGTTGCAATAGTGATTTTAAACTGCACTTGTATTTATGAATAAGATCTGGGTATCGACGATATAATATTTTCCGTAATTTGTGATACCGATAACCTTGTTTTAAAAGTTTTTTCTGTATTGCAAAGATTACGTTCATTGAAATCATTAACATCGGTGCAAGCTCTTGAAAAAGCGAACAAGCTGTGAAATATAAACCCCGTAAGATGTTGCACGGGGAACTTCGCCGTCTAAAAACGGAAAATTTACTATATTAAAATTAAAATCATCTCTTTTATCATATATTTTAGTAGTGACGTAACCATTTTTAATTAACAGATTTAGATCGAGAAAGTTTGCTTGCTTTTCTGAAGTGTTCGCTTTATTAAGTTGTAGTTCTTTAGGGTAAATCTTATTAACCAGTAATGGAAAATGGTTATTATCATATTTAATAAATTATCAAGGTATCTCGAGGTGTTGTTAAAAGCTGTAATAATATCATCTTGATGTTCAGTAGAAAGAGATAACATAAAGTCTCTTTCATAACAGTATAAACACAGATCAGCAACAAGGGGTGCACAATTAGTACCCATAGGGATGCCTATTACTTGTTTATAAATAGAGCTACCGAATCTAACATAAATATTATCCAGTAAGAAAGTTAGCGACTCTATTAGGTCTTGACAAGTCCATAAAGTATAATTATCATAAGAACCATCTGTAAAAAATGCCCTATGTTCATTACAAGCGATGAAAGTTTTATTTTCTCTAGCAAACGTTTCTTCAATGAGACAGATTAAATGTGAGGGAGCGAAGTGTATAAAGTTGAGAAATCATAAATAGACAAACAGAACGCCTGAAAATTATTTGATTTAAGCTTTTTCAAAACGTCATTTGAATTTTTAATCGACCAAAATAATAATTTTTGCCATAAGTTTCAAAAACCTTATCGCACTACCTTATTACACGTTCTTTAATAGCTGTAAGACAAGATGTTAAGAGCACGGATAATTAAGTAGTAGTGCAAGAACGTATAGTGTAATGTAAATTTTACCGCGAAATGCACAATAACTGAGTCGTCTGTACAACGTTGTGATTTGAGCCTGATCTCTATTCTTTAAGTTAGCAATAAATCTTGCTTTGTACGGTGTTTTATGCATTTCAGGCAACCAATACATAGTAGGTACTTTGTCTTGATTCGGCTCAACACTGATTCTAAATTTTGTAATTTGTAGAGTGTGTGCAGTAACAATATCACTCTCAGATGAAGAAGTCAGTATATAAGCATTAGTGCTGTTCAGTTCTTCAGTTTGAATATTAATATAGTGTATTCGTCACACTATAATTATATTATTAGAAGCCTTATCAGCAGACGTTAAAACAAATTTGTAAATATAAAACAGTTATTTTATTCACGGAAGTGTTGCAAATGAGGCTTGGACGCTAAATCTGTAAGTGTGATAGATTATGAGTTAACAAATGAATGTATCAGGTAAATGTAAAACAATGAAAACCCCTTGTCACAGTTATTTAGAAACATATAACCGGTAATGGAAATTATCGTTGTTATTCATTGATTAAATGTGAAATCATCTTACTGCGCTTATACACTCATGCAGTTTAACAATCAGATGGGCCTCATAAAAGAGCGCCGTGCTTTATGTATGATAGCTAGATGTACTTGTATTGATACAGTTGTACATGGCAAGCATGGAAAGTGTGAATAATCTATCATTTATAAATTGAATAAACCCGCACATTCCTCTTTAAAATAAAGTTGCATGATAAATAGAACGGCAGGTACATGATAAATAGAACGGCAGGTAACTACTTTGATAAAAGTGATACTGGTCTCGGCCGATATGACCTTGCCTATAGTCGTGTCAAATATCACCTGTTATCTATCAAATGAAAGTGACCTATTATTCTTTATATACATTGTATGGTGGTATGTTCTGTCCAGATATATTAACATCTAATATTTGTAAAATATCTCCGAAAATACATTTTTCCATGACGCGCCCATTTAGACACACACAGTATATTCATGTATGCTTCTAATGATAAACAAAAATCAGTTGGCGACGTTTTACATTGGAGTCACAAATAAACAATATTTTTTAAATAATCGTGTATTAAAAATGAACAGGTTATGACAAGGTTCGATTAGCTTAGATATCAAAAGCTCTGTCACCTATATACTTACATGTATTTACCTTACTAAAGTAATTTTATAGACAAAAATATCGCCAGTTTATCTTGGTTGACCAACAGTCCATCGGCATTATCAGTGCATTGCGAGTGCTGTTTCAAGTTCTATTTTCTATATGGTCTTATTTTGGTTGTTTGCTTGAATTGATCGTTAATTGTCATTTATACGGCTGTATCATATATTTTGTAGACAAAACTACATTCAAGATCTCTGTGGCAAACCCAACAATTGTCTTTTAAGGCAGGTGGTCTTTGTTCATATGTCAATTTGTTTTTCAAATCAGTCAGTGGGGCAAATAAAATTTAGTCTTTATCCACATGTGATCTTTGTTTACAAGTGATATTTAGCACTGGATTGACTGACCTTTATTAAGCTTATGTTTTTAAAGAACTATAATCAACGAAACAAATGTTTGTTCATGAGAGGTTTGTTATTTTTAATGAATTTAAATACATTAAAACAAATTATTCCTACCTTTGAGAACGTGAACACAAATCACTATTACTGTCACTTGACGAAGGTAAATAATAAATTCCATCGTTTATGATTCATCTTAATTAGCATTTTCTATTATTTCGGACACAACTAGACTATATCTACTTCTTCTATTAAATGCGAATGGTAACACCACTATTTTATGCACACAAATACAGTCAGCTGTACATCTACATCTAGTGAAATTTT
Organism: Corbicula japonica; assembly: GCA_038501625.1. Lineage (NCBI taxonomy): Eukaryota > Metazoa > Mollusca > Bivalvia > Venerida > Cyrenidae > Corbicula > Corbicula japonica. The sequence continues at coordinate 236,611 of JAZAYU010000287.1, forward strand.
AACTTAGTGTATCTCAAATAATTGTGATACATGTCTATCTGTACATGTATACATATAATATATCGTTAAATGTAATATTGTTGTAATATTAAAATTAACAATATTTTATTTTAGCTCCCGTGTTTATATTATATCTTCAAACAAATAACAATATCTTAGCTCACACTTGATAAAAAATTAAAAACCTTATTCCATTATTTCATAGTTTCACACTAATTATCGTAAAGTATTGTTTCATCATTATTTTTGCAAATTAAAGTCAGTTTTAAAAAGTTAAAATGTATTCATAAGAAACAAAGACACTTCTGATATTGTTTGTTTATCTCGTTGAGTGTTTTGCGGTTAGGTATCAGCCACCTGTCGCGTCCTTAGCGATATCTCCATAGGGGAGATAACCCCGACATCACGCGTGAGTTATCCGGCATCATGCATGCATAATCCTCGAAGATTGCTATAGGTGAAACATTACAATGTGTCATATTCGTGTCAACGATAAATGTCTTAAATATTTTAATATAGTAATTTTTCACTAGAAAAATATAAATTTGGATGGTTAAATACTTCACATTCTATCTGTGAAATTCTTTATTGTCGGGAGAATTTTATAACAGAACATAATAGAAAACCTTACATGTATCTATCTTTCTTATTTTAATTAAGTGTTTTGCTTGGTTTATTAGTTGATGTATCCAAAGTGAGTATTTATAAACACAGTGCAAAAGTTTAGCTGTCATATTTCCATTGTTTTATGACAAATGTCTTGATAATATAGCTTAACAATTAGTTGAAATATACCTATTTAGTGTTTAAAGTGAATTTTAGCTTAACCATTTATTGAAATATAGCTAAACTCTTAAGTGAATTTTAGCTAAACTCTTTAGAGAAATATAGCTCACCTCTTTAATGAAATGATGCTAAACTCTTTAATGAAATGATGCTAAACTCTTAAGTAAAATATAGCAAAACTCTTTAGTGAAATATAGCTAAACTCTTTAGTGAAATATAGCTTACCTTTTCAGTGAAATCCAGCTTAACTCTTAAGTGAGACGCAGTTTGTATGGGTTCAAGCAATAGACTAAAATTGTAATATTTATGTTATACAACACCATCAATACCACGGCTGTTAAGCTATTTTATCCTTTTTTTAATCCAATCTACGTCTCCCGATGTTCTTGATTAAGGGTCGGACTTCTAACGATTTTTCAGGTAATATTTTTGAGTCAAGCTCCAAAAAATTTTTTATTGCAAAAATTATGTGTTGTCTGATTAATTTAAATGTATGACGGAATGTCACAGTGGTATGTTGCCATATTTTAGACACATCGACACGAAAGTGAGAAAAAACAAAATCACATTGTACCGGTAAAATATATCTAGATGCTGAAAAATCTTGAAAAGGTTGTTTTTAATGAACTCTGTACACTCTTCAAAAATATGTTGAAAATCATGTACATGTATGGCAAATTAGCACTGACTATGATTTCTAGAAATTAAGTATAAATGCAAATCGAGGAAATAATGACACATATTTATCTATGATTTAAGCTCCACATGCTTTGCTGAGAACCACGAGATAAACCCATAACTCAAACGGTATGACATGACATGACATGTATACATGATTTATATATCCATATATTCCGTTGAGATGCTAATTGTTCAAACTAGCCGAGTTAATGGTGATTGTGTTTAAATTTTTGGATCCTTGTTCATTTTTTAAATAAAAACAATCATTAAATGTCCTTCCCCGGATAAAAAAGTCAGGGGAGGTAGATTTAACGTTTAAATTAGATACAAGGCAATGCCGTGCCGTGCTATATTAGCAAAACACAAAGTTAACATTTTTATTGGTAAATCAGTAAATTTGTGTTATATGTTTGATTGTTTCATGAAGAAAATTCGAGAGAGCAGTAGGGCATGGCAGGGCAATTCAACAATATTTTGAATTGAATTGATATTTGATAGTTTTCATTTGGGTATAAAAACAATTGGATTGTTTAATGTACGCGAGAAGCTCTTCGGACTTCAAACACTTTAAACAACCCAACTTTTTTCCATACCCAAATGAAAACCATCAAATATCGATTCAATCCTTAAATAAAATCAAATGATAGGAAGTGAAGTTCGTGAAGAAAAGTAATATAAATTTACAAACTTTTATAACATAATTATAAAATCCGCTCATGTTGGGAATACAATTTACTTCAGTTGATTTCTTCATCGGAACATAATGCATGTAATGAATATTTCATAGCATTTTAAATAAGTACATGTACGAATGCATTATAATCATTTTTAAATCTGACAATGAAAACAGTATGTACAGAATATGTTTCTAAAGGAACGTTGAAAAGAAATGATAAATACTTATTACTACACGCATTGTTTGAAAATTCAACAAAACTCAACAGAAAAAGAAGAAGAAGAAAATTGTTTATTTAAGGTATTAAGTCAAAGACAAAAAAAGAAAAATATAAAAACCTCTCAAACGGCACAATGCAGTTACATAAAACATTGCACAAACCAATGTTATTAATAAATGTTTAATATACATACGCTAGGAAAAGTTAGAAAAGTAAACAAAACTAGTTAGAAAAAATCGCTTAAATTCAATTTGCAATTGATCACAAAAACGAAACAACACTTAACATCAATTTAAATGTCTTCATAAGTAATGAGTTACTGACAACGATACCTAAGGTCTTTTGGTCTAACAAATGTATAAAAATGTGTGTTATTTGTAAAAGTGTGCTAGACCTTCAATTTCCTGGTCGCGAAAATGGATGACATAAAATACAAATGTTGATTTCACTCTTATTTTTCGCTGCGTGGTCAGGCTGTTTTGTTAGTGTGGCGATTCCTGATATGCATATTTTACTCTTTACAATTGAAAGGTCTTTTCAAGGACCTAAGCTATTGTTGTCAGTATCATTTCACACATGCTGACATTTGAATTGTTGTTTTGTGTTGCTTCCTTTTTGTGATAAATTGCAAATAGAATGTTCAGGATTTGTTAGGTCTTACTATTTTTCCTAACTGTTCTAACTTTTCTTAACATATGCAAAATTATCAAACACTTGTTACATTTATTTGTGAAAAGTTTTATGTAACTGCATTGTGTCGTTTGAGAATTTTTTAAATATTTTTCTTTTTTGTCTATGGCAAAGCAATGGCGAAAGGAATAATACCATAAGTGACATGTGATACATTTTTGTACATCTGTACACTGTATTTACAGATACTAAAAACCAAACAATAAATCACCCGGTCCAATGGACCTTTAAATAACCATCAAAAGATATTTACACATTTAACTATATGCTTATGATTTACTAATACGACAGTTATTATGATTGCGAATGGTATATTTACAGTCAGTTTAATGATCAAACAATGTAAACTTACACCTGAATTTCAAATTGATATTGGTATGTGAAATAGAGTAACACGATAGCAACATGAGCACTGTCATGTAACAGCTGCCCTGTACCAAACAGTGGGTACCCTGTGGCAGTCCGCAAGATAGCGATCAGTTAAGCGACGAAAATGTATGTGCTATTTTGTTTCCAATTTATATACACATGGTAAGGTATAGAGTTGTATACTTGGGTCATATCATGAAAAGGATTGTTGATTGATTAAATGATTGCCTGCTTTATTGCCGGTGTGTCTGTTTGACCCTGTAATTGATAAAAATAAATGACCTAACTGGCTATTTCAAAATTGAAGCGAGAGCGACGACTGATTTCGGCTTTTCATTCTATGACAACTTCGTTCTAGTAATATGTGATATCCCTTTGAAGCGCCTCTAATTGCCTATCTTGTGGTATAACTATTAAACTGAACAATTATTTTGTTTTTAAGAAAATGCCATTCAAACAAATTGTTGTTGGTACCCTGTACCGCCCCTCGGATTATAAGAGGGTACCTTGTATGGTCGTTGGATTAGTGCCGAAAAAGGTACCCTGTATGGTCTACTTTTCCATAAACACAGCTACCCTGTAGAACTCATTTCTTCTTCATTTTATGACCAATTTGTATGTGGCATATTATATATCTATAAATGTTATCTTTACCGCTGGCCGTTCCTATATGCATCCGGCAACACTGAAGTTGTGTTCTCGTTCATTGTGTCATGTTATCGTTACAAATATAATCTCAAGTTCTCTCTTCCTCTCTATTAATACAATATTACAGGCCGTTGATCCAGGTGTTCAACAAAAACCTTTTATCATAATCTTGATTCGGCGGGCGGGCGGGTGTCCACTCAATAACTTTAGTTTGCTTTGGCCTACGCTAAACTTTCTTTGTGGGTATTTTTTTTGAAGGCTACTCGGGACTGCTATCCAGATGTGATCAAGGTGAATGATTACTGGTGGGCGGTATTACCGGTATATTGCGATTCGAGTTCTTGGCGATACGCTGTAAGGTCTCCTAATACATGCACCAGTATGATCGGGAAAATTCGAAAAAGTCCACAATTGTAGCCAAATTATTAAACTTGTTGAACTTTACTTAATAATATCCGTAAATTGATCTGTTTTCTTGCTTTACATACGTTTAAATGTCGATAATTATTTTATGCGAGTGCTGGTCTAAGTTACGGCTGGATGTTCTTTCTTGAGAGTTGTAAATAAACCTGACGGGTTCGAATCAAGACTTATGTAACTTGCTTTTATAGCACGTACTGGTTAAGTGGATGCTGACATGCTTTAATACTGGAGGTTCGAACCCCAGACTATTGAGACAAGGATTTCTTCGCAGCAATACAGCAGCCCTATTTACCCATCTTACTTATGCGCACAACTAATTAATGACAAACAATTATATGATGGGATAAGGCCGCGATATTTTATTTCCAAATAGAAAGTTAAACATGGCACATATAAAACACATATGATAATGATTTTATATAATGATTTTTTATAAATATAAGGGGAAACTGAATCCCACAAAGATCGTATTTGGTGTAATTTGTCTGTTTTCAAATAATGTGCCATGCCTGAAATGCACATTCTGTGTGTTGAAGGGCACGAAACTGTATACAACGTAGGGAGTTCGCCAACGAGTTACCTCCCTATAAAATATATGTGTTTGTTGTTGTTGTTGTTGTTTTTGCAATGGTCAACGTCTGCTGTATCCCAGCTAAGATGCAAAGTGATAGAGAAGAAAGAGAAACCAGAAACCAGCCAAAATGCAGAGTAATCCAGTTCCTCCCTCTTGGGTGAACATTGCTTTCTTTTCTTTCTGTGTAAGGCTAAGGTTACACAATCTTTGTTAATCAAAATTAAGTATTCTTGATCAAAGAAAAAATGCAAATTACGAAGGGAGTTCGCCAACGAGTAACCTCCCTTTAAATTGATCACCGCTGTTATTTTGTAATGTTCATCATCGGCTGTATCCCAGCGAAGATGCAAAGCGATACAGAAGGTAGAGGAACCGAGTACCAGCTAAAGTGCAAAGTAAACAGATTCTTCCATCTTGGATGAACATTACATTTTTATATTAATATGAGGATAAGGATACACAATAAACTTCCTTATGTATTTATTTTAGCCTTATATTTATACTACGTTATCGAAAAACTAGACAGTCATGTGACGAAAAGTACGTTAAATGTAGTTTTCAGCAGAATTTTAACCAGAAAAAGTTGATAAACCTTGATATTTTTTTTATAAATGTTGATAATCGAACTAATATTTTATTTTCCCGCATTTGCCATTAATTCATTCTTTGTTATAAAACGACAAATCACCTGACTGTCTTAACCAAAATCAGTTATAGTTTACAGCATTACATTAGTGTATTTAATTTTTTGTTTTGTTTTGCAATATCTAGATTTTAACGAAAGAAATAATTTTCCGGATATAAGTGCACAACGAATGAGATATTGTGTACCCATATGCTATTTGGTAATGGATTATAGGTATAGTCAGATTTTGACCCGTGAGCTGTGACCTTTCGGACAAGTCCACTCTTAGTATACTAAATAGGTAAAGTGCGTCATTTTACAGAGTTACCGTTAAATTTCTTTACTTATATGACATTAAACCCTGTTCAAAGCAATAGATATTGAGTTAAGACGCAATAGCTCAATGAATAGGATCTCGGGCTATGATGCAAAAGATTGCATGTTCGAATCCAATTAAAGTAACTTTTTAGTTTTGTCTCATTTCTTTTTTTATAATTTTAATTTAGTTCATATGATATTATTTTAATACTATTAAGCTGTTTTATCTTTATATCTTGCAACCCACTTTTAATTTCGTTCACATTCATTCCATTTTTAACAATATATTTTTGTTGAGCAGCTTTCCCTGACCCCATTCACCTCCGTACCAAAGGAGCGTTGACAATTGTGAATCCTGGCGTTCTGTAAACACTTGTTGTTACATTCCTTTTCTTTAATAATTTACAGAATTCAAAACCACTTTGTACAATGTTTTGCATCGCCCAAATTATGTGTTATGAGTAAGCATTAATCGCGACATTTTATCAACTCGCTTGATGAAAGCTTACTCGAAATTTGTACGGTTTAATGCCATTGTTGTCGGTGTCTAGATGAATGAATTGAATAAAAAAAACATTACAAACAGAAAAATGTTCTCTTCATGGGATTCGAACACACAACCCTTAGATCATATTACAAGAAATCAGAAACGTTACTGCCACGGCCATGAAACCTTTTGTCAAAGAGCAGTACAATTTCAACATAATGAGCTATGATGGGAATACCTAACATCCCTATTTTGCGGAATATTCCAAAGATCTATAAATACAAAAGTACATTCACGGCTCAATGCGTAAAATCGGACTATACATGTTTCACACAGTTGGTGCAACGAATATCGCGACATTGAATGTAATTGTTGATCAATATAAATGTCTGTCAGTTAAACGTTTCTAGTCTAACAGCAAATTTTTGGAATGCTTTAGCATTACGTTTTGTGTTGCACGTCATTTAATATCTAATGTTCGTGTTTGTTTAATCAAGTTTCATCAGTTGGGTCTGGCTTCACACAAGCAGATACTGTCCATGGTATTGCACATTGTTGGTATCGACTGGGGTTTGACTTCACCCTGGCAAATCATGCCCCCGTTGTTGCAGTTGTTTGTTTTCATTTTATCTGAGGATCGGTGAATCATGTCCACGTTAATGCGGATTGTCTGGTTCCTGTACGTGACTTGTTACTGCACATATATATGCCTGAAAGATAAATTCTAGCAGCAGAACATGTGGATCACGACTACAGAACTTTACATATTTATATAACTTGAATATTGTCGTACAGGTCATGGTGCGCGTTCGTAAGCTGTTATTGTTTTCCTTATAAATATGGGTGGGAGGGAGGGAAGATGACAAATTTTCTCTCGATGTTGACTCCACGAAATCCAGCAAGAAAATGAACGACCACGTGTTGGGGTTTGCAAAGTGAGATATTGTGTAAAATATCGTAGTCGTCTTCACATGCTATTGTTTGGTGGCTTACAGCAGACCTTGACACAGTGAAATGCACTGGCAAAAATAAACGGCATTTATTTGTTTTAAGGACAACATAAATGCAGTTATAACAGCCAATGTACCAGATCCCGGAATAGTACGGCAATACCGGCAATAACTTTCTTCCATATTTACCATTGCATCGCAACTGGGAGACACGCCGGGCGAATCGTAAAAATCCAGAAGGAAAAGCTCCGGTTTGGAAGCATTTTGGTCCTATAATGTCCAAATCCTCTCAGACATTTTTAGAATATAGGAAACTGTAGCTAGTTGTTTTACTTGTAAAATTTCGGTCAAGTGGTCGGGTGGAACTACACATTTAACAACTCATTTGCGAAGACTAATCCAATGTTGTTTTCTGCAAATAAAAAGGTTGAATGTTGACCCTCTGTGGAGAAAACTGTTTCTCTTGAACGTAAGCGAAAAATTCAGCAATGATCTTTGGGTCATGCTAGGGATTTGTATCTCGGCGTAAAGCGTAAAACAATATATAGCGGTACGGGCCTGCCGTATCACGATATGTACCGCGGTATATTTTGCGAACTTACACATGCATTCAAAGTTACCCATCGGTTAATGAAACGTAATTAACTAGTGTGAGTATTGTAGAACAGTTGTCAAAGTTATCTTCGAAACAAATTGGGGTTTTAATGACTAGATTTAAATAGCCTAAACATAGCATGACCCAAAGATTGCTGAACTTTCCGCTTACGTTCAAGAGAAACAGTTTTCTCCAGGAGACCCTATCGATACAGCGTATCGCCAAGGACTCGAACCGCAATATACCAGAAATACCGTCCACCTGTAGTCATTCACCTTGATCACATCTGGGTAGCAGTCCCGAGTAGTCTTAAAAAAAAACAACCTACACAAAAGTTTGGCGTAGGCCAAAGCAAACTAAAGTTATTGAGTGGACATCAGCCCGCCCGCCGAATCAAGATTATGATAAAGGTTTTCGTTGAACACCTGTTTCAACGGTCTATAATAGTGTAATAATAGAGAGGAAGAGAGAACTTGAGTTTAAAAAGGATTATATTTGTAACAATAACATGGCACAATGAACAAAAACACAACTTCAGTGTTGCCGGCTGCATATATGAACGGCCAGTGGTAAAGATAACATTTATAGATATACAATATGCCACATACAAATTGGTCATAAAAAGATGAAGAAATGGGTTCTACAGGGTAGCTGTGTTTATGGAAAAGTAGACCACACAGGGTACCTTCTTCGACACTAATCCAACAGCTATACAAGGTACCAAGGCGGTAACCCCTCTGGTTCTCACTTTCGTTATTTGTTTGTGGCCTCCATTTTGAAACTGATCATTGTAATACCATGCTCTCTTTTTCTCTTTACTTTTTGGCTGTGTGGGGAGGCTGTGTATGCTGGATGTGGCCATTCCTGACATGCATATTTCATTTTTTTCTTAAAATCCGAGGGGCGGTACAGGGTACCAACAACAATTTGTTTGAATCGCATTTTCTTAAAAACAATATAATTGTTCAGTTTAATAGTTATACCACAAGATAGGCAATTACATATACACATATTACGAGAACAACGAAGTTGTCATAGAATTAAAAGCCGAAATCAGTCGTCGCTCTCGCTTCAGTTTTGAAATATCCAATAAGGTCATTTATTTTTATCAATTACAGGATCAAACAGACACACGGGCAATAAAACAAGAATCATTTAATCAATCAACAATCCTTTTCATTATATGATCCAAGTATACAAGTCTATACCTTACAATATGCATACAAATTGGAAACAAAATAGCACATACCTTTTCGTCGCTTAACTGGTCGCCATCTTGCGAACTGCCACAGGGTACCCACTATTTGGAACAGGGCAGCTGTTACACGACAGTGATTAGAAGTACGAATCTAGCTAAAGAATCGTAAATTTGAAATTTAGCTATAACTATACAAATTATTGATATTACTGGAAAAAAACTATTATATTTAAAAGTAATTAAATCTTTGTAGAGTGCCGATAAATGCTGTCAATTGGATCAGTTGAAACGCATATATAAAAATAATGTATTATATCTTCAATAAATAGCATCAAATGCGTTAACCATAATTAAGTAGCAAACTCATTGTCAATTTCGAATTTCATGTGGCAGGAAATACAAAAATTCACTACGAGTATTGTAGGTTCAATTCGAAACGAAATAATTAAGGCTTACCAATGAATTTTACTGAAATAAACAATAATAACATACAACTATCAATCTTGGGAAAAAACAAGAAAAACAAGAGATTTTGAGATGTAATTTAATAAGTATAATCGGTATCGAAAATTAACAATAATCAAACATGTTGTAAACAGAAACATACAACAGACCAATTTCTTTATACCTTCTTTATTCAACACCATAGTCCATTTAAATAATCAGAATCTCTAGAAATACGAAATAATTCACACAAAAAAAAACATGACACCCAGCCGCCATATTGTTTTTTTATCAATGACGTAATACCGGTGACCCAATTTCGGATCAGCTTTATACATAGTGACGTCATACCAACAATTCAATTTTATCTACTGGGTGAAACTTCCGTACAAATCCATACTATATGGGGTAAATACAATAAATTTTACCGAACTTTTACTGTTTTGTTTTTATACAAGTCACTGCTTTTTATCACCAATTTCAGCTTTACTTTTCACAATGAGGACAACGAACTTGGAATCAGAAACCTGACTTAAGTGCAATATTTTAAGTGTGTCCAGTGTTCAAACCACTGGCGCTTGACCAGCCGCCCCACCCCCTGCCAACCCTTACTAATCCGCCCTTTTCTTGTAAAAATGGTGTCAAATCACTAATATTATTCCATTCTATCAAAATGTGCGAAAATACACCGTCAAAATCGTATTCTAACAAAAATTATATATTTCTTTGTACATAATTGAATAATGGTCAGGAACGGCTCGAGACCCTACCCCGGTTCGAGAGGCTGATTTTCCTTCAATACGGAGGGTTCCAGCCCGACACATGTTTGGTTCAACGCAACACGGTCTGATCTAACAGTAAATGTCAAAAAGTCTCACCAAAAGCTCGGAATACGCATAATATTCAACAGAAAACAGCCTCCGAAATGCAGGTTATTTTTTTCATAGATTCTTCACCCCAATGCAACTTCCGGAAATCCCCGACGCTTTTGTTTGGAGCGTTCTGATTGGTAGAACTATTGACGTTGTCCGGGAAATACTTTGCAAACAAATCGTTCGTCCAATCAGAATGCTTCTAACAAAAGCGTCGGGGATTTCCGGAAGTCGTACTGCAGTTCGGAGGCCGTTTTCTGTTGAATATTACGCGTATTTTCAGCTTTTGTTGAGACTTTTTGACATATACTGTTAGATCAGACCCTGTTGCGTTGAACCAAACAGCTGTCAGGCTGGAACCCGCCGTATTGTAGGAAAAACAGCCTTTCGAACGGGGGTAGGGTAAGGAGCCGTTCCTGACCATTATTCAATTATATACTTAGAAATATATATTTTTAGAATACGATTTTGACGGTGTATTTTCGCATATTTTGATAGAAAGGAATAACATTAGTGACTTGACACCATTTTTACAAGAAAAGGGCGGATTAGTAAGGGTTGGCAGGGGTTGGGGCGGCTGGTCAAGTGCCAGTGGTTCAAACTGTCTCCTTTTGAAATTCCCAGCAAGAGGGAGCTTAAAACCAGACAAGTAATTTGGTTTAAAACTTATTACAAGTACTATACAGTCCATTTTCCAGTAAATTATTTTGTTAAAACTGATCTTAGTCATGACATAACATTTTAAGAAAAAAAAGGAAATTTAGCTTAGTAGATAAAAACCCGCGGTCAAAATGACGTCACAGGCACTTGCGTCGTCTGACAGTGTATCGATAAAATACCGAAGCTTGTATGTACCCCCGGAATGAAGACATTAAGTCATCCCCGTCGACTTGAACAACACAGCAAGTCGTCAAAATTACAACGACATGACTCTTTATACCACGTCATGTTGATAAAAGGTTTGTCGTTATGTCGAGAGACAGAATTCCGACTTACTTACATTAATATATTTGTCGACTTGAAGTCACATGAATGTCGACATATTTCTTGTCGACATGCAGTGTAAGAAAAAGCAAGTTGTCTAAAATATGACCACAAACTTTTTAATGTATGTGAAAATGTTGTATAAATAATGCATCTTCACGACATAATTTTATCGACAAAATGAGATACTGAACTACCAGGTTATGTAAGTTCTTTAAGTTCAGCATCTCATTTTGTCGATAAAATTATGTTGTGAAGATGCATTAATTTTGCGACATGTCCACATAACTTAAGAAGTTTTTGTCATCTTTTAGACAACTTGTTTATTCTTAAACTGTATGTCGACAAGAAATATGTCGACAACCATGTTACTTCAAGTCGACAAAAATATTTAGATCTATGTCAGTAAGTCGGGATCCGTATCTCGACATGTCGACTTATCTTATGTCATAATGACCAGGTATGTAGAGGCTTGTCGTTGTAATTGTGACGTCTTGTTATGTTGTACACGGCGAAAGAGACGACTTCATGTCTTCATTCCGGGGGTACATACAAGCTTCCGTAATAAAAGCTTGATTTCAAATAAAAAACGAGATATAAATGACAGGAAAGCTAATTAATAGGTAAAATTAGATCTTACAAACATTTAGTGATAAATACTTGCATTCCCCATATCGACTATGAGAGGCTTTAATTTGGATGATTGTTAGTAATTATAATAGTTATAAGTTAAAATGCAATAGAACAAAGGAAATAGACCTCGTTAGCCTATGGACAAGTTGTCTCTGACCTAATTGGTCATCTGAAAAATTGTCACGAGGTTGGTACAAGCAAGGTTGAGTATAGAAATGTAACCGTTAAAACAATGACATATTTCCGAGCATCACCTTGCACTTTTGTCTTTATTTCCAAACATACACCAACAAAAAAAACAAAAGAACATAATTGAAACACGTCTGGGAAAAGGACTAGACCATGTGTTATATTTTTATTACTACATTTGGGAAGAATACACAATTATCTATTATTGTCTCACTTTCATATAATGATTTATATCTTTCTAAAACAAAAATAACACCAAATGCGTTTGACATAATTAAGTAGCAAACTCATTGCCAAAATAGTTAATAATAAGGTAGAAATTAAATGTATAAACATTCATAATGTACATCGTTATAAAATTCCCATATCGACTATGAGAGTCATTGATTTGGACGATTGTTAGTAACTATTATAATTATGAATTAAATGTAATAGAACAAAAGAAATAGACCTTGTTCTCCTATGGACAAGTTGTCTCTGACCTAAATGGTCATCTGAAAAATTGTCACGGCGCTAGTACAAACAAAGTTGGGTACAGAATCGTGCAGAATTGAAACAATAACATATTTCCGAGCATCACATTGCTCTTTTGTCTTGATTTCTAAAAGGTTACACTTATAAAAAATAAATGAACATAATTGGAAAACTTCTGGGAAAATGACTGGACCAGGTGTTATTATTTTGTTACTATATTTGGAAAGAATACACAATTATCTATTATTGTATTACTCTGATATAATGTATTAAATCTTTCTTATAACAATACATAACATTAAATACGTTTGACATAATAATTAAGTAGCAAACTCATTGACATTTTAGAGTTCTTGTGGCAGGAAATCCAAAACTTCACTATCGTAAGCTCAATTCGAAACGAAATAATTAAGTCTTACTTCAAAGGCGGTAACCCCTCGGGTTCTCACTTTCGTTAATTGTTTGTGGCGTCCATTTTGGAAATGATTATTGTAAAACCATGCTCTATTTTCCTCTCTACCTTTTGGCTGTGTGGGGAGGCCATGTCTGCTGGATGTGGCTATTCCTGATATGCATATTTCACTTTAATTTTTACTAATTAATTTGACAGAAATAAACAATGATAACCTACAACTGTCAGTCTTGGGTTAACACCAAGAAAGAAAAGATGTTTTGAAATGCTATTTAATTAGCATATAGAGTATTCTTCGCATAATACGCAAATCATAATAGGTAACATGATAAGGTAGAAATTAAATATACAAACATTCATAGTGTACATAGTATACATTTCTCATATCGACTGTAAGAGGCATTAATTTGGACGATTGTTAGTAATTATAATAATTATCAGTTAAAATGCAATAGAACAAAAGAAATAGACTATGGACATGTTGTCTCTGACCTAATTGGTCATCTGAAAAATTGTCAAGGCGCTGGTACAAGCAAGGTTGATTATAGAAATGTAACCGTTGACACTTAAGGAATGATTCTTATTTTGGTGCGGTTCATGCAGATTGGACGTGCACGCGAGAGCTGGCAAATCCATAAAGCGCGCTAGCGCTTTATGGTAAATTTGCCAGCTCTCGCGTGCACGTCCAATCTGCATGAACCGCACCAAAATAAGAATCATTACTTATATTTACATTTTATTCATGTTTTTCTTTAAATAAACTTAACTCGAACGCTTTCAAAAATTAGTATTAAGTGAAAAGGGGGAGTAATACGTGGGAGTTTTCAATAGTAACAGCCATGACGTTACTGACGTCATTACGGGTCATGCGGTTCATGCAAAATGAACCGATTTTTTTAAACGAAGAAATCAATAGGAATGTAAATATAATGACATATTTCCGAGCATCACCTTGCACTTTTGTCTTGATTTATAAAAAATAACACTAATAAAAAATAAAAGAACCTAATTGTAACATATCTGGAAAAAGGACTGGACCAGGTGCTATATTTTTATTACATGTACTATATTTGGAAAGCATACACAATTATCTATTAATGTCCCACTAGTAAAAAGTGATTTTCTTACAAATTTTGAAAACATGATAATGGCTTTTTTAAAGCGAAATGCGTAATAATAAAGTCTTCTTCTCAATTTAAACAAGTCATTTCTTGGTTTGACGTCAACTGTCGGAATGTACCATTCTATGACGCACCTAGTACGATTTATCCCTTTCTTTCCTTCCTTGATTCTTCAGAATAATCCGGGCTTAAAACGCGTTGCCCATCATCATCTAAGAACGTACGTATAATGACTGAAACAGTATGAAAGAGTCTATGCATAATATAATAGTTTTTCTGTTGACCTATTCAATGTTCAAATACAATGACTACACCAAGTAGGCTGAATCGGGCATGAATTAGCATGCCAGACTCATTACGATAATATGTGTTAAAATAATTACACAATTATGAACAGTACCAGGTTGGAATGAATGCATTGAAGATGATAATTCTTGATTTATAACAACAGATTTAGACATGCAATAGCAATGTACCCGTGAATGATTTTAGCGTAGTACAACGTGGCTGAAGTTTATAAAACTGAGTTTGGAAACCAGTCTCAAATCTCAAGCTTCTGATTGGCTGAAATGGCGACTATTTCTACTATTAACCATGTTCTTGACAAAAACTTTGTTGTTAGGTGTATTTAAATTTGTTTTGGGCGAGAAGGATGTTTACTATAAAAAAATTATTATACCCTAACTGTTCAAAAGTGTTACATTCGGAAGTTAAGCTGCCGATATATGTCTTTGTCCGAATAAATTGAATAGATATTGACATGCTGTTCGGGTCCGTTAAAAACGAAAGCTGACATGATATACAATTATTGTTGAATGACAAAACAGTATGTCCAACAAACGATAAACTTCAGATAAAACAGAATAATAAAAAACCTCCCGCAGCATATAATTGGAAGGTTTATACAGGAAAGTCTTGATTGCTGGGTTGAAATTAACGCAACTTAACTTGCCTTGCTATTATCTTCTTATGTTTTATATGTTTGTGTACTTTTGCATGCAGCATTGTTGAGCCGATGGGTGGGTTAGAGTTATTTCACCAAGACAACTTGTACTTGTTTTGTGGTACGAGAACCTGTTGGGGCAAGTGTGAGGTTGGTGCACCCTAGAACCTGGTTTAACCCCCCAGTGGCAGATTGTTTTGCCACTCACCGTTCCAAGGCTGTAACCCATCGGGTTCTCATTTTCGTTAATTGTTTGTGGGGTCCTTATTAAAATTGATTATTGTAATACCATGCTCTCTTTTCCTCTCTACTGTTTGGCTGTGTGGGGAGGCTGTGTCTGCTGGATGTTGCCATCCCTGATAGGCATATTTCACTTTGTTTTCAAACAAGGTCACTTATACTTATCAGAACATGGTAAGGCATGTGTGAGGTAGTGCACACTTAAACCTGACGAACACACCCCAGTGCCAAATGCTTTGCCATTATCCGTTCCTAGGCTATTACATATGCGTTTCTAATTGTTGTGTATTGTTTATTGATCAAATTAACAACCAAAGCTTTTCTCCTCTACCTTTTGGCTGTGTGTTGTGTGGGCTGAATGTGTGTCCTGATATGTATGTTTCACCTTTTTGTAAAACCACAATCTCACTCAAGTCAGATCTAACAAAATGTTAGAACAAAATGTTAGATCTGATGACGGCCCGCTGACACCGTACATAAGTAATAGCGGTTTTCCCCGATGACTATTTTTAGAAACTGTCAACAAAGGAAGCATGATTTATAACACTCGCAAAATGATCTGAAGATGTCATTACATTTGAAATGAATGCAATACTACTTAAATACGTATATCTCCAGTAAAATATGTTTAACGCAGGTCGTCAACCATTTCCATGGTTTTAAATATTATTTCTGCATTCACTTTAGCGATTTTGTAGGCGACAATCTGATTGGTTCAAAGGGTTAGTGATAAAAGCACGTTTTAGTTACTCGGGGTCAGATCCTGATAGTGTAGTGGTTTTCAGGAAATGATTTTAATGAGATTGGTAAAATCAAAAGACGAACAACATTTGTTCATCATTTTGTTTATTCTATATTGATTAAATTAACAACCCAAGCTTTTTACCTCTCTACCTTTTGGCTGTGTGGCTGTGTGGGCAAATGTGTTCACCTTTTTCGTAAAAATCAAGAAGAACGAACAAAATTTGCACATATCGCTAGCAGTTGATATAGTCAATTTATGAGCTTTCGTTGGTTCTTAAAATCCTTAAAGTTCATTGGCAACTGCTTTCAAAAAACTAAAATGAATCAATGTCCCACTAATACGTAAAACTAACATAAAACATCAGACTACTGACTGTTATTTATCGGATTGATAACTGGCGATGAAGATGGCCACGGACAAGCTATAGCTTTGTCATATTCTTCCTTTCTCAGACTCTGTTCATCTTCACCATTCTCAGGATCTGTAATAGCAGGATATACATGAAGGATATTTTCCACGAGTCTGGTGAATTTCTGAGAATCCAATTCCCAACTATTTTAAGTATGAGTTAACAATATCCTCTCTCTTCTATGTTCATCAATCAATCAAATGTTCATCAATCAATCAATCAATCAATCAGTCAATCAATCAAGGCATTTCTTGCTTACTAGCAATTGAGAAACTCTACATACAATGTCATAAATATTTACAAAAACCCCACAAAATTCAAAATTTTGAACAGGCTCGGCATTCGAGTGTTAAATCAAAAGTCACCAAATCCAAATAGCCAGAAGCAGATTATGTTCTTGATTGGAGCGGATCGCTGTCTCATCTTTAATAGAAAGATTCTCAAGTTATGTTGAACAAAGCTACCCGGTGCTGCAATCAAGTTTATCGCTTAGCTGTTACGGCGTATATGTTGCAGAGTTTAGGACACATTTTTGCGCCTTCTTTATACAAAGCAACTGCTGATTTTGGTTTTTTAAATTATATGTTTTTTACCCGTTATTGGTTTCTAAAGCTATTGAGGATTTTAATGGTTATTTCATAACAAGAAGAGAAAATAATGTATCTTGTTGTGCATTCACTCCAATGTAATGCGTTCCCCTATTAAAGAACGGAAATCAAGCCTAACCAGACAACAAAAAAAGCATCAAAAAAGAAAAAAAATGGGTTTAAAAACATCTATTTCAAAAACGACACTTTCCCCATTGGGACGGTTAGTAGTAAATCATTTTAACAGCATTTTCCTATCATTAATTTTTTGAAATGACCAATGTTCAATTATGATTATAATAAATATTAACCGTATAATTGTCACAGAATGAGTAAGAATGTGCAGGCAGACCGGGACTCGAACCCGGGACACCTCGCTTACAGGGCGAGTGATCTCCCGACTGAACTAAACGTCCGCTTACACATCTCCACAGATAGTGACAAGATTCGTACCGCGACATAATGTACCCACTTGACTTACTGCTATTTTGGCAAATACAGTTGAGCGCTTCTCCCGCGTCGTCACCGTACTTCTGACACTGGGACCAATTACCATGTGCGTTGTCGCAATCTACCATGTTCTCCTGATTGCAAAATTTATGCCCGCTTTTGTAACATCTACACCGTACCTATAACAACATAATGGAACAGGGAGTAACACAATGGGGTCTTTTCATCTAAATAAGCATTTTTATGACTGGTCGCCATTTCAGCCAATCAGATTCTTGAGATTTGAGACTGGTTACCAACCTTAGTTTTATAACCTTCAGCCCAGTGAACTTGAAGTCAAATCAGCAAGGGCACAGGGAAAAAAAGAAACAGATTAAGCTGCTACGTTCTTTTACAAGATTTCCCAGGAAACCTTCGCAAATCTGAATGCCAGAAGGAAATTTAAATGTCAAATCAAATGCCTGTTTACAATTAGCCATAACTACAATTGTGTGTTTTGTTAATTTGATAATTTACCGAATTTCGTCTACAAGAATGTCGATTAAGAGATTAATTTATATAAATACAGTAGCAGAGAAATATCACAGACTGGTTGTGTAGCTTGTTCTCGACATCTGTCTCCTTTCCATCCGTCCCGACATTGACAGACTGGTTCCGGTCCAGTGTAACACATGCTATGTCCGCCATTATCACAGGTTGACATCTGAGCAAATACACAACCTGCACAGAATTAAAGAACTAAAACTTGAGACCAGCCTTGAATCTCAAGCATTTGAATGGCTGAAATGTCGACTGGTGTCCATTTCAGCCAATCAGATGCATGAAATTTGAGACTGGTCTCAATTCTCTGTTTAATAACTTTGGACCCTGCATAGAACGTAAAACAAAACATTTCAAATTCGAGGTTTCGTATGCATCGTGTTAAAGTTTAGAAAATGGTATACATATAAAATGTGAAAACTGAAAGTCGACGAACACGACTCGATTAAATTGTGTATGTCCATCACAGAAATGGAAATTATTGCCCTGGAAAAAGCGCAAACTAATAAGCACATTTTGTCGCTCTTAAAAAGGTGTGCTTGCTAAAGCTCTATGCCTTAAATACGGTGTTGCTGTAATCAGCCAACAGGGAAAACACCTTCTTCACGGGGGAAAATTTTCTCCTTAAAGATAAGCCGGCAAATTCGTCACAATTTTATATTTGTAGTTAGGTCTTCATTGACGGCAATTTCCCGACCGATTTCATAGCTGTCATGCGAAATACGAGTGTTAAGAACTATCATTTAAAACACGTGTAATTCATTTGTACCAAAGGCTAATGGTGGTGTTTCAATATACCACCGTCAATAGAAAGTAACAACTTTTGTAATTAATACCGGCTATCACTTATTGATAAAATATGAATTGATTCATATGAATTTAAAGTTTAATGTATGACGGAACCTGAAACAATCACTATGATCAAGATCAGGAACACACTGCCGGTGTTTGCTACCATTAAGAGTACTTCCTGTTTTCTGGAAATTTCTCGACTTCCGACTAATAAAATAGTTTTAAACGTTGACCAACTAAACTGTAGAGTGTGTCGTAAAATAATTAAAAAATCAGTTTCTTTGTAAATTATATTTTTCGCGGCGCGAAAATAAGGTAATACAACCTTGCCTAAGCTGTTTTCCCATTGACTGTAATGCAATATTTTTGGGTTGATTTGCATTTCAATATTTTTGGTTGATTAAAAAATTTCTATTAGATATTTAGCTTTTAACTAATGGTAGCAGAAAACGGCTGTGCGTAAGAGTGTAAGTTACCAGTGATACATTGTCATCCCGAATAGTTTCATTAATGTAAAAGCTACAATAAAGGTTTTGATTTTTTAAGTTGACTGTCAGTATATAACCTGGAAGAAAATGTAAACCAACAGAGAACTGTGTGAGACTTTTTCAACTTACATTTATCGTCTAATCGTATTTTTAAGCGTCTGCGTAAGCTATAGTTCCTTAACTCTTGTAATGTCAAACATGTCAAGGTGCTGTCTAGGAAACAACCTGTAATAATAAGGTCACTAGATCATTTACACAGGTAATATAAATATATATTTAGAAAGAAGCTTAAATAAATTGAATCTGAAGTCATTGATTGTTTGTCTTATAACGTTGGCTCATAAATCAGTTACCTTAAGTTACTAAATACACATTTTAAAGATCTCTAGAAACATATCGTACAAGTTGTCCTAAATTGAATGTTTAATGTATCATAACTGCATCATTGCATCATCTTATAAACGAAACACAATTGTGGGCTTTTTAAACTTAACCGAAAGAATGAGTTCGAAACGACAGTACAATTCCAATTGTTTCAAAGTTTAATACTTACTCGCATTTTTAACATTAGAGTTGATTTCACAGACTTTTGCTGAAACCAATGAAACGAGTAATTTTATTTTAATCAAATATGATTTTTATGTTTTTAATATTGAAAACAAGTAAAAATGTATTTAAACGGGAACGTTGAAAGCCACCAATCAAGACAAAAAAACCCCAAAACATTGGAGGCTTGGTTTAAATAAGCCTGTTCATGGATAGTAATGGAAAAGCATATAACTGCCCATGCCGTATAGCTCCGGGTTGAGCGCAACTCAATTGTTACGTCAGCAAACAGTACACTTTTGATCTAACCCAAACGATGGCGTGCATGTTACTGACGTGGAACCGTCAATGCTGCATTTTCGGATTAATATCATTTTATATTCAAAATGTTCATTGTTCATTTATGTCCCAGATAATGGAAAGGTTTTGTCCAAAAAACAACGGGCGGATTTTAAACATTATCCTTATCAATATTGGCTGAGATTGACAAAGCTGAACTTACGAGTTCCTTTTTTACTAGCTGGTTGTCTTATACTAGATGTGCAGTAGAAGCACGAATCCCAGTTGCACGTGCTGTTGGGATTTATTCTCAGGTCTGAAAATGATAATTAACATGATTTATCCATCAACTTTGATTTAATACATAATATCCCACCATTTTAAAATACTAGTCCTCATTATAATAAGAAAATTGTGTTAATTTAAATAATGATAAAAATTGCCATTACTGTATATGCCTATACCTGGAGTTAAATCCATACGTTGACAGCGAGCCACATGTTACTGAGGATTGTTTAATTAATGTTACTAAAACTTCTTTTTCATCATGAGAAGGTTGTAATATTTAAGGAAGACCCACACTTTATTGCCCAATTAAAAGACTGTATTAAATATTATATATGGAATATGGTTTTTTTGAGTATTCATAAAAGATCTGTAACAACTTTACCGATGTTATCGCCGCTGATGTGTATGTCTCCCAGCTTCTCCATGCTGTGGAAAGTCGGGAAATCCCATACCTCCGGCTGGGAGTCTATTGTATTAGCGTGCCTGGGAAACCCTTCACTGGTTACACAGGCCCAAATGAGGACTATCGTGAAATATATAGCCCTGTGTACTACCTCAAAGTGAGAGACATAAAGAACATTCACTTTAGAAATATTTTTGATCATCCAGACACAAGAAACCATCATTCAAATGTTGAATGTTTTTAATTGACGAGACCCAGGATATTGAGAGTAGTTAGGTAGGTAGGTATTGAATCAACTACACATGCAGTTCAATGCCTTGCGGGAATCACGCCTAGTTTCAATTACTTTACATCTGTTTGACATGTATAACTTACGCTTATTTATAACAGTTTTAAGCATTTCGACAACACTTTCGTGGACTACAGTGGTCACATATTCCATAAATACAAACTACCAACGTATAATTTTAGATTGTCTCGTGTTGGTGAACATATGAAAAAAAAATGTAAAAGATACGATTTCTAATAACACACGGAGAGTTTGCCTCAATACTGATTACATAAATAATAGGTTACCGACAAAAAATAAACAAATGTATGGTTTTCAAATGTAATCGCTACCGTTTAATCTCGCCCAGTCTTAAAATTCAAATAATTTTTCTTTGATACAATGGATATAAATATCTGAAATTGTGCACGTTTGTTCACTCCAGTCAGCTTTTTATATTGGCAAAAACAAGCAACTCTTGAAATTGTTGCTAGAAGATTAAATTTTTAATGAAAAAAAAAACAACAACGTTTCAGATAATAAAGTAAACACATTGCAACTCACGTGTGGTATTGTTATGCAGTAAAAATCGTTTATAAAGTTTTACAAATTTTCCTATATTTTGTTAAAATATTTAGAAATAATTATCAGTCATAATCATTTAATACATGTATATAGATATGACATCCAGACAGACAAAGTAACAAAGACGCAGTATCTTAATCTCAATTAAGAGGTTGTAAAATTGTCAAGTCGCTAAATATTTCATATCAAATATTTGGTAACTATGGTGATCTTGACAACTATCTTTGACTGATTAGCATGGACAGTTGAAGTTGAGATTTCCAACTGGTAGCATATATGGTATTCCATAAGAAACGTATTTGTTGTTAAATGTTAAAATATATTATTTGGATTTCCCAAAAGTGAATATTGATATTTGTTGTTGCAATTGGTTTTCCATTGCTTACCGGACTGATTAAACGCTTGAAATTTGGAATAGAATTCGTTATTCATCCGTAAATAAAACAGTGCCTAAGAACAGCATATCAGTATCATTTAATTCCGCGGGTACCAAATTTCTTACAAAAAAATCAAATGACATTTTTCGCGACTGCATAAATTCACGACGCCCTATTGTTATTTTCCTCATAAGACTAGATAGTCAATTGTTGATTTGGCTGGGTTTTGATTTAGCGCACTTTAACAAGAGCGAAATACGTGAAAATGAAAGTACCACAGAAGTATAACCTAATGACACATCTTTGGAATCTCCAAGATCCCATTAAAACAATCATAATTATCAGAAAAATAATAAGAATGCAACTCACTGATCGTGCTGAAATCATATGACTGCTTTGGAGTCTTCCGGTAGCCTGAAAAGAATAAATATAATACTGAAAATACTGGCCTGAAGGTTATAAAGCTGAGTTTGGAAACCAGTCTCAAATCTCAAGCATCTGATTGGCTGAAACGGCGACTGGTCGCCTTTTCAGCCAATCAGATGCTTGAGATTTGAGACTGGTTTCCATGCTCAGCTTTATAACCTTGGGCACTGATTTCCAAAAGAAAGTGTGCACTTTGTTTTCGGTGATTATTTTCATTAACTGCTTTTCTTAATGTTTAAATAATTGGTATCAAAATTAGGGTTAGTTCTAGATAGTTTTACTATGGAATTGAAATTACCTAATCTGACACCTAATATTTATTTAGGAATTGAAAGAAGCAGTTAATGAAATAATTCCTCGTATTTTCGTTTATTATTATAATATAATGATAATTATGATAAATTATGATTATTATTACTCTGCCTGCAGTTATATCACGTCGTAATAATCCCGATTCCGCTTTCATAGCTGTTAAAGTTCTTAAATAAAGATCTGTTAACTGAAAATTTGTAAAACAATTGTTGAAATCCAACTTGGTGTAACAAAATATACTCATTTGAATTGGTTTCCTTTCGACGTTGAATATATACTGACAGATCACTATCTGATAATAAAGAATTAAAAAGTGTAATTTAGTCTCTGATTTAATCACTGGATGGAATTATTTTTAGCAAACCGCAGAGTCATCAATATATGATGCAAGCGTAGATGTTGAATCACACAGAAATCCCACTACTCGCTAAATTTAACATTTTTTTAACATGTAATCGAGCGGCTTATAAACTATCTGACATTGCACGATATGCGATAAACGTTAATTGCACACTTAAAAGATCTATAATTATACCTTTATCAAAAAAATGATCTTTACGCAGTGCCACCAACGTATATCGCCTGTTTTCCTGAATTATCTATCTAAAAATAGAAAAATCTATTTACAAAAACAACACATTTTTGAAGTAATTATATGGTATACTTTGGATGTCACGGTGAGTTTGAATATGTGAGTTTATAGAGCACAAAAACATGTAAAGTAACCCTTTACTCACTATACCCATCTTTTATCACATTGGCAAACATTGTAAATCTAGAGATTGGAAACCAGTCTCAAATCTCAAGCATCTGATTGGCTGAAATGGCGACTGGTCGCCATTGAAGCCAATCAGATACCGGTACTTGAGATTTGAGACTGGTTTCCATGCTCAGCTTTATAACCTTAGGCACAGCAAGCTCGTCAGTTTAACAATGTACACTTTTAGTCTAAAATATGACAAATATAGATCCAGGGCTGAAGGTTATAAAACTGAGTTTGGAAACCAGTCTCAAATCTCAAGCATCTGATTGGCTGAAATGGCGACCAGTCGCCATTTCAGCCAATCAGATGCTTGAGATTTGAGACTGGTTTCCATGCTCAGTTTTATAACCTTGGCACCAGATCTGATGACATAAAGGAGTAGGTTCACGATGGCCTAATATTCACCCGATCCAAGTTTATTAGCCTACTAGTACTAGAAATTTATTAGTGTTTTTAGTCTACTACTAGTTGTTAAAAAATGTGATTTTTAGCCTCAGCAGGCGATTTGTTAGCTGTTGCGAGTAGCTAACAAAACAATAAAAGACTATTTCTCCATTAACAAACTCCCAACCAATCAAAATGTTCGCTATTGACAGAAACCAACGCCATTTTGTAGAATTTCTTCCAAACCTCTCGTGAAAATGAACCAGTTTTCTGTGGTAAGTGTTTATATTTTTTGTTGTTTTCTTTTTTTACTATATAATGAATTCAAACAGTCAATTGCCTCTCTCTATATAAACTAATAATTTTACACATGACTTTATATAATGTCCGAGTTGGTAAGGCCTTGATTTCCACCCTCATGTCACAATGATGATGTGTTATTTTGCGTCTACATGTTCATAAATTATATCAAGTCAAGTAAATTAGTCGGGTTTCATAACAAGCAACACAAGCTCTATTGAGCTTTTAAAGCCGGTCATGGTGAACCACGCTTAAAGCGTTTTTAAATTTAGCGCATTTTTTTGTTTTGTTATTGGCGTCAAGGTCAACTGTATACAGTGGAGTCACATGGGAGCCATGTGATCACAATTTATTTTATGCTTTTTAGTGAATTATAGAATTTTATCGTCATTAGGCCTAGTATAATTTGTAATTGAATGTTGTCATTGGCCTATATTTTGCGTTTGATATCAATATAAAATAAATTTCGGACAACAAACAACAACATCCGGGTTATTTTGATAGACTTCAAAAAGTTCTTCCGGACAAATTTTTTGATTTACAGTACTAGATCTATAATAAAAACGTGATAATTGATTGTCAGAGACGTTCTGATATTTGCTTGAATTTTGCGAGGGTAACTATCTTCATCAAATTTTATCGTTGTGAAGTTTCCCATTCCGATAGATGCAAGTAGTAACCATGTCTTCCTCGTGTTTGCAATTCGGATAGTTATTTTCGTCTACAACACTCTACTGAATAGTATTCTATTATCCCCCATTGAAATAATTTCGTTGACAATTTTTAATATTACTCCGATAATTATTTTATGCAAAGAGTAACAAATTAGAGAAGAAATCACATTATTTTCTCTAAAAATACAGGGCATGGGCCCATTCAACTAAGAGGAAAAAGCCTAGCACTTGGAGGTCAAAGGTCACGTGAAAGATTGTCATGCATTGAGAAATCTTTTTATGCGCTTTATAGAAATTCGGGGGAGGATATAGTCACCGGGTTGTCTGTCTGTTAGTCTGTACATCCCACATTTGTGTCCAGCCCATAACTTTTTTATTTGAAGTTGGATTTTAAAACTTTTTCTAAGAAATTATCACCATAATGAGACGATATGTCAGACACAATATTTAGGTTGCTACCTTGAAGGTCAAGGTCACAGCATCACCTTGTAGCAAAATTGTGTCTGGCCCATAACTTCTTTCTTTGAAGTTGGATTTTAATTAAATGAGATAACTGAAATGGTCACCATATTGAGACAATGTGTTACGAGCAGCATTTGCATTGCTACCTTGAAGGTCAAGGTCACAGCATGACCTTGAAGCAAAATCGTATCTGGCCCATAACATTGATTTATAACTGGATTTAACAATGGTCTGATTTTATAGCACTGCACTTCAAATATCACCTCAATAGTTATCAACTAACCGCTTTTATGACAAAGTACCAATTTCGGGACATTACACGTCTTCAACGGTCTCTTGTTTTTATTTGGCATAAATGTTAACTACAATGAGCTGGAGTGTGACATGCAAACCCCATTTCCCATCTCAGGACATTTATGGCTAAAAGAATGTATTAAAGTGTGCTCGACATGTTGCCAACAGGCATCTAATAAAAACTATTAAGTCTAAGTAATTTATTCCTTTTATTTTTAGTTTCGGGCAAAAATAATCAAGATGTTCCTCATTGCCAGTGTTACAAGGTCCATCCAGTTGTCAATTTTGCCATAGAATCACACTAATGCAGGCTTGAATTTATGACTTATTCGGTAATGTGGAATATATATCATTGTTACTTTAACTTAAGATAAATCTTTTGACAGCTTCCATGACATTTTAAGTCTATATGGATAGAGTTACTGGTAGGACTTGAAATAAGTAAAACTTTGATACCTTATGTCTGTAAGATAACAGTCTGTAGGTGTTCTGATTATAGAAGTAACCTGAATCAATATATAGTGTTCTAAAAAGAAAAGAAAGTGAAAAGTTGAAAAAAATTTCATTGCCAAAATTTTCGGAGATGGAGCACCAAAAAATTGCCTTCCTTTTTTTACACTCTGAAAAATTAAAGAGATATGTTGATTTATAAATTGCTAATTTTGACTTCAGACTTGTCATTTAATTGTGCATTTGCTCTTATCAAGCAGGAATATAAATGAAGTGTAACCAAAGACCAAGATCAGTGTCTGTGAGGTGTTGCAGTGAGAACCCAACTAAAGGCGCTTTCATTACCGACATGGCAGCCATTAACTTCTGGTCTTGAGGAAGTGGATTGTACAGAAGATGTATGCCCATGTACTATAAACACATTTTATGCAGTTATGGAATGTATTAAGGGTAAGAAACGAAATTTAATTTCTTGAATGTTTAACTATGTCTTTGGAGAAGAGATAATGTTTTACCCTTTCCGTCGCGCTGGTTTCCTGCTATAACAGGGCTTTTCATCAGTAAATTGGGAAGAGGCCCTGGCCTTTCCATTTGGGAAATTTATGCGCGATAATTGTTTATTTTTGGGAAAACAAAAATAATTGAAATATGGGTTCTAGTTCATTAATTTGAATAGTAATGGGTATTTTTTACTTATTAAATCTAATTTTTAATCACTTTATTTTTCATACTTAAATTTTCAAGCACCCCTCAGAGGAGTTTTAACCATTTTTGGACATCTTACCTAGCATTTTGGGAAGAATTTCAGCTGCAGTTGGGAAAAATTGTATATTTTTGGATTGGGAAGAGGCCTTTTATAGGCCTCTGTTATATAAGGATGAAAAGCCCTGTATAACAGGAGTAAGATATAACAAGGCAGTCGGAATGACAGCAATATCCCCTGCCGCAGATGTGAATGTGGGAAAGGTTATGGATGGTTAAGAGTAAATTAAACAATAGCTCTGGGCAACAGGCAGGCCGGTGGAAGCCAATTCAAGTGCAACGGTATGTCGTGTTCAGTTTCAAAGTATTGGCTTACTAAAACACAACAGGCAGCCTTGACCTTGAGCCAGCCAGGTTGGAACATGTGTTTAGCACATCAGGTTAATGAACTGAACATTTCACTTAAGTTTCATGATATTCATTCCAGGGGTTCAGAAGATATGAACTGGACATTGAGTCAGCCATGTTGGAACACGAGTTCTGCACGACAACTTGATGGGGAGAACATTGACTTAAGTTTCATGAAATTTGTTCTAGGGGTTGAAAAGTTATAGACCGGACACAAAGCATGCAACTTTCATGAAATTCCTTCAAGGCTTTTCATAAAACACCACTGGTGACCTTGAAATTGAGGTGGCCATGTTGGAACATGGGTTTTGCACATCGTCTTGATGGGGAGAACATGACTAAAAGTTCATGAAATGCCTTTCAGGGTTGAAAGACGGATGGACGAAGATCATTCCTATATCCCCGTACGTCTGGGAATAACCAAGAGTCATCAAACTTCTGTCATTTTATGTGATGATTATCGGATTTATTGGATTTATTTAAAGCGGCATTACTTCAATTTAACACGCTCTTGTATGAAATATTACATGTATTTGGAACTATTACTGCAGCATTAGCATTAGTACAGGCTAAAATAAATTTGGTCCGCGCGTCTAAAAGCGAAAGTAGGATTTCCGAAACGTCACAGAAATCGAGATGGCGCATAAAGTGATCGCTTCATTAAAAATAGGTGCTAAATATAGCTCAATTATATTTAGCTTATTAAAAGTTCGTTAACTATAATTTAACATTATCATTGAAATTCAAGTCTGTAAGAAAGAATTCAATCAGACCTTTTGTGTTATGTTAGAGAGTTTATAAATTGGAGTCTATGTGGACAAATATGATTTTTTCCATAATGTATTCTTACTTAAGTTTAGGACTGGGGCTTTAATAGAAGATGATTGCAAATTGTATTTTGAAGTAAAAGGTCATGATTACTAGGGGTGTTTAATGTCTAAAAGATCAGTCTTCAAACTTATGGATGATTGGACTGTTACAGTATTAAAGGAATCACTGGGTCAAATGTTAAGGTCACAAGTCCATTCTTAGTCAAGAACTATAGTCACATAGGCTTAAAACTTAACAGGATCATTGGGCTCCTTAAATAGATAACCAGTATTGTTTTTTTGGAGTCAGAGGTCAAGGTCACACGAGTTGTGAAGATGAAATTCATTTCTTGTTTAGAACCTTGTATACAGTCTTCAAACTTTACAGGACGATGGTATCCCTTAAATATTGTTTTTATGGGTTCACTGAGTCAAAGGTCAAGGTCACAATGGCTGTGAAATTAAAGTCAGTTTCTGCTCCATATCTCGAGAACCCTTCAACACAGTCTTCAAACTTTACAGAATGATTTAGGATCAAGGGTCATGGATACATATCCAAACTTATCATTAGTGATTTCCTGCCTATTACTATGCAAAGGTGCCAAGGCTAGTAAGTTACATATTGTATTTGGTTTGCTATGATTAGTAACTGTTACAAGTTCAAAAAACAATGCATATACCTCATACATTTTCTTATTATAAATACTTTCCAATATGAGCATTTATCAAGTCGATGAAATATTTCAAATAAGTGATCAAGATAACATGGTATGCCTTCAATGGCTGAATGTAGGGACGTTCCATCTAGGCTTTCTGTCCTTGGAAAAGGTTATATGCCTAGCCAGATCATACAGACCTATGCAGACATTTTGAAGTTGTGGTATTATTAATCAACATATGTATTTCATGGTCCAGTATTTTACACTAATTGTTTGAAACAATCATGCAGGGGTAAATAGTGGACATTTTTGTTGTATGTTCACATGTCTACTCTTTAAGCTGCTGACTTACTGAGATATCATTAAATTTCAAGGAGCTTTAATGTTTTTGGTTTTCGCGATATGAAAAATGTGCAAAATCAAACCCAAGCAAAATCAAACCACTGGTTGGCTGAATATATACATGAATATTTAAGAATTTTTCAACTGCACAAATTTATGCACTCACCAAAATGCCATTTCATCTTCGGGAAATTTGATACCCACAAAATTAAATGATACTACAGTATTGATTTACATAATAGAACTTTGATTTTTGAATGTCATCAGTAAGTGCATGAACAATAGTATATCTAACAACAACAAATAAAATCAGATTGCCTCTCATAGCTTTAGAAGTAATTGTCCTATTGACACAATACATAGAATACATTGTTTTATAAAGCTGTGTCTGAAAACAAGAGAGTGATAATTCAGTTATTTTTTTTATTGTTATGCCTTCAGTTGGCTTAAACCTGAAACTTAAAAGTTGCTAATAGCTTTGAAAATATATGTCAAGGACTGTTTTGTTACATAATAATATCAGAGAATAATTTCAGGTTGTACATTTCCCTGCCCTGTGGTTTGTAGCTGGGAAGATGGTTTACTAGATCTTATTTGTTGATGTTGTGCAGCAGCTGTACTCTGGCAGAAACCAAAGGTAACTGTAAAACTTGTGTGGTAATTAAAATATTTATATATTGGATCAAAATTGCAGTTTAACACTTCAACTCCAAATCACTGTAACTTCTGTTGTATACTTAAGTATAATTTTAATTCAAATGCTGGACATATTGCGTTTTTCAGACATAAATTTGTTTTCACAAAGTGTTCATGTGCCTATAAAGAAAAAAATAGTATTGGAAATAATACCAGTTAGTCTAGTCCCCATTTTAATTTTTATGTTCCCCGAAGAAATTAGGGGGAGCTTATAGTTTCCAGGTTGTCCGTCCATCCGTACTTCCGGCATTCTTCATAACTTTTTATTTGAAGTCGGATTTTAAAATTATTTTACAGAAATGATCACCATAATGAGATGGCATGTTGCACACAACATTTGGGTCACTACCTTGAAGGTCAATGACACAGCATGACCTTGTAGCAAAATCTTGTCTGGCCCATTACTCTGTTATACTCTGATTTTAAAATCATTGCACAGAAATGAGCACCATAATGATACGACATGTTGCACGCAACATTTGGGTCGCTTCTTTAAAGGTCAAGGTCACATAATGACCTTGAAGTAAAATCGTGTCTGACACATAACTTCTTTATTTGAAGTAGGATTTTAAAATTATTTGACATAAATGATCACCATAATGAGACAATGTTTCACGCACAACATTTAGGTCAAGGTTACAGCATGACCTTGTAGCAAAAACATGTCAGGCCTATAACTTTGTTATTTGAAGCCGGATTTTAAAATTATTTTGCAGAAATGATCACCATAATGAGATGACGTGTCAGGCGAAACATTTGGATCGCTACCTCACAGGTCAAGGTCACAGCATGACCTTGAAGCAAAATTGTGTTCGGTCGATATCTTTGCATTAACTTAGTTACTTTCATGAAACTTTGTATGTGACTAGTGAACAATATAGTTATAAGCACTTGATACATCAGCATACTGCAAAACTTGTTTTGTTTTGTTTTTATGCAGGATTTCAGTTTGACACAAATTAAAGATTGTTGATGCAGAAAAACAGATTCCAGCCAAGCTACAAACCAGAACAAAGCTCCAGCAAAGTACACTTACATACAGATTTCATATAATGCAAGGGTAAGAAGATATGATTACATACAACATAATATCAACGTTCTGATATGATGTGGCAGTGCTAACTTGTCCTGGTGAATAATAAGGCAATCCCAAATTTTAGGGATGCTAACTAATTATTGTGTCGCCTGCGGTAGCAGGTAGACACATAGGGATCCTATTGTCCGTCGGTGTCGGCGTCGTCCGGTAGTCCCCAAGTTTTAACATGAAACTTAATGTGGCCTATAACTTTGAAAGTACTTGTCCTTTTCACTTCATACTTGGAATATATCATCAGCATGAACACAGCGATCCATGACAACAAGAACGATAACTCCTCTTTCACTTTTTTATGAGTTATGCCCCTTTCAAATGCAACTTTAACATGAAACTTAATGTGGCCTTTAACTTTGAAAGTACTTGTCCTATTCCCTTTATACTTGGAATATATCATAAGCATAAACACAGCAATCCGTGACAACAAGAATACTAACTCCTCTGTCACTATTTTATGAGTTATGCCCTTTTTAAATGCAACTTTAACATGAAACTTATTGTGGCCTATAACTTTGAAAGTACTTGTCCTATTTGCTTCATACTTGGAATATATCATCAGCATGAACACAGCGATCCGTGACAACAAGAACGATAACTCCTCTTTCACTATTTTATGAGTTATGCCCCTTTCCAATGCAACTTTAACATGAAACTTAATGTTGCTTATAACTTTGAAAGTACTTGTCCTATTCACTTCATAATTGGAATATATCATCAGCATGAACAATGCCATCTGTGACGACAAGAACGATAACCCCAGTTTCAATATTTTTAAGTTATGCCCCTTTCCAATGCAACTTTAACTTGAGACTTAATGTTGCCTATAACTTTTAAAGTACTTGTCCTATTCACTTCATACTTGGAATATATCATCAACATGAACAATGCCATCTGTGACGACAAGAATGATAACTCCAGTTTCAATAATTTTTTAGTTATGCCCCTTTCAATGCAACTTTAACCTGAAACTCAATGTTGCCTATAACTTTGAAAGTACTTGTCCTATTCACATCATACTTGGAATATATTTTCAGCATGAACAATGCCATCTGTGACGACAAGAATGATAACTCCAGTTTCAATATTTTTTGAGTTATGCCCCTTTCAAATGCAACTTTAACCTGAAACTTAATGTTGTCTATAACTTTGAAAGTACTTGTCCTATTCACTTCATACTTGGAATATATCATCAGCATGAACAATGCCATCTGTGACGACAAGAATGATAACTCCAGTTTCAATATTTTTTGAGTTATGCCCCTTTGAAATGTAACTTAAACATTAAACTTAATGTTGCCTGTAAAATAGAAATACTTGTTCAATTCACTTTATACTTTGAATAACTCATCTGCATTTACAAACCAATTTTTGAAGATGATAACTCAGGTTTCAGTTATTCCCCTTTTAAATGCAATTTATATGACACGTATGTTCAGTGGTTTAGTATTGAAATCAACTTAAATAAAATATTTTTATTATATATGATTAAACATAGGCCCACATTTCAACTTTTTCCATGCAGGCGACACATGTGTTCGCGGAACACAACATTCTAGTTTGTACAAATTTCAGTTGTTTAGTATTATACACAAAAACATAGTTCCATACAACTTCAGTGTGTGTATGTAAATTTGCAAAAACAATTAAGTTTGTGCCATAATGAATTACCTATATCTGATATACCTTGGATCATAACCAACACTAACATTCACATGGTTATGCAGTGCTGTATAGTGGTTTTAAAATATTTCGCCTTTAGTGTTGTTAGTAATTACTGGTCTCAAGTGATGGTGGGGAGTACTTTGCAGTATAATGGAAACTGAAAAAGCATACTCCATTAGAATAAGACAAATTCTTGTCATAGTTAATATGTATTTTGAAGCTGGACTGTGTACAATGTATTGATGTGTTATGTTGATGAACATGCATGCATGTTTTGCATGAGTTGATACAATAAAGTAAGCCATCATTCAGTATGATGTTAACATGGCTGTTCCAATAGCTAATTAGCTCTCCCAAACAGCCATGAAATCTCAAATTCTTATTAAGATTTTTGACAAAAATGAGGATATTTTGGAATTTTTTGTGTTAATTTGAGAATGAAAAACATTTGGATTGCTGTCCCCAGTTAAAGTGAATATAAAGCCCTGCTGACCTTTTTGGTGAGTGAAGATCAAAATTAATTTTCTTGTCTATTTACAGAATTAAGGTGTTTTGCCTTCCTTGGATTATTGATACAAGGTACTCCCTGGACAGAAGATCAATGATGCAACCAACAAAAAGTGATGCCCAGTGGTTGGTAACCCTGTTTAATACAGTCATTGTGTATGGTTATCTTAAATACTGCATACATTTGGCTAAATATTCTTTGAAATTTCTGCATATTTGTCATAATTTTTATTATATTAAGCATTATAAAACTTCTGTATTGATAGCATTTGGGGAATGAATAGGGAGTCTGTCTAGTGGGGTTTTTTTGTCATTAAGATCTGGATAAATATAACGTTGAGCACAATTGCCATTACTTTTATTTAAAAAAAAACAGAGTAGAATAACATGTACAAATTCATTTATAATTTTTCAGAGACAGCTCCAGCTGAAGATTTTTGGCTACAAACTTTACATTGAAAGTGCTACTTTCACAATTCAAGACAATTTGAAATTCCTGGTCAAGACAATTTGAAATTCCTGGTCAAGACAATTTGAAATTCCTGGTCAAGACAATTTGAAATTCCTGGTTATTCAACCACGTCAAGATCCATCCCGATTCAAGAGTCATGTGTCAGTAAAGAAAATTGGGAGTAGAATGGGAAAAAAGCCAAGTACACAGGATGAATGATGTTTCACACAATTTAAAAAGAAAAAAAATGTTTTGTCTGCCAGAACTGAATAAGCATCTACATTTTCAGTGACACCATTAATTTGACCCCTGGTTAACAGATCAGAAATCAGATACAATATGTTTAAATGAAGAAGAGAAAGCAATAAAAAAACTGTTAAAAAATTGAAAACGTGTTAACTATGTATTGAACATTTACATCTAGCTTGATGATGTAATGTTTGAATTGAAATTTAAGTGAATATTTTGATTATTAAGTTTGATTGTTTAACAAAATATGTCACTTTATTACTTTTGCCAATGAAATCATTATTAGATCACACAAATTAAGAGTCTTAATGCATCTCTATTGTATTCTTTTCTGCAAATTATAAACTTTTCTCTGTTAAATGATTTTGAAACAGCGGATTATCACTTCTATTTTTATTGTTCTTTTCAAACTGCTTTTAAAGCTTGTACCCATACAGGCATTATCACATTTAGAAAATGGGTTCACCATTGAGATGACATCATGACATAGTGTTATAAACAAACATTGTGGTGCCATTTCATTAATTGTCAATATAAAGCAACATATTTATATAAGTGTTAAATAGAGGATATCTATTTTTACCATTGAAAGATAGAAACAGATTTCACTAAATTTTGGATAATGCATATTAACCCATGGATACTTGATCATAAATGTAAATTTTGGTGCACATTCTGTTATAAATCCTTCTATCTTACTCTGGTAAAAATAAATATATTTTCTACTTCATTTAAATATCTTTTCAATTTCTATTATTTACTTCTTTTAGGTATTATTGTGTTAAACATGTTTGCAGTTTTTTTTATAACTGGATTAACAATATCAGATTAATTTTTAGTTTTGTCACCCTTTCCAAGAAAAAGCGATCATATGGAACTGCTTTATCTGTCTGTGTTTCTGCTCATCATGAAAACTTTATATTGGTTATTACTTTTCTTTTTTTTTAATATTACTTAATCCAACTTTCAAATTCTATTGCTTATGACATCAGGGTCATAATGATGCCAACATATTCAGGGTTGATAGAAATTTGCCCCTTTTTGTATTTGGATTTTGTCACAAAAAGGTTGTATATTAGTTTACAATTTCTTAACATTACTTCTTAAAGATTTCAAGTTATATTGCTTTTGATAACAGGGTAATGATGGTGCTAAAATGTTTAGGTCAAGGTCACTTTGGATTTTAATTATGACAAAGTAACAGAGGGTCACAAGTGTTTAACTGAACATCCATCTTGTTTATTATAAAGTTACATTTAATATATGTTTAAAGAGTTTCTTAAAGAGCATTTCCACTGATTCCATAAACTCTTTGTCAGTAATTGGACATTATGGAAATCTAGTTCATGCATCATTGCTGTTATTCTTGGTGTATAATTGCTTGTGGATAAGTAGACAATAATGTGCATTATATTCTGTATATACATCTAAGAATGATCTTATGGCAGAAATGAGGGAATGAAATAGTTTTTCCATTGACAAGTACTCATCAGTAAATAAATAGCAAATTTGTTAAACTTTTTGCCGGCTGATGAACCATATTTAAATTTACTTGTCATATGATTTTCAAGTTATCAATAGCATACTGTAAGTTGTAATATTATAGTAAAGTAGTTCATTCATCATCCAAGATAGTCCAGGTGTATGTCGTATTGTTATAATTCTGTACTTCTATTGGCATCTATTTTTAACAACCAACTACTAGTCTGTTGATACGTTGATTTTGTTGTAAATGCAATTTTTTTTTGTTACATCATGACATAATATATTATTAGCTTTGTGAATGGTAAAGTATGAATAAAGATTACATTAAACAAGTTTTGTTGTACCTGATTTTGAAATTTTCTTTCCAACTTCTTTGGCTTAACTCTTTGCTTAGTGGATATATGTCTTAAATCATGTGCAAACAATATAGATCCATATCAGTCTGCATACCTGTGCAATCTGATCAGGATCTACAATACATGATCCGAAATAACCCTGCATAAATATAAAAGCAACAAGTGTAGTCTTGATCATACTGCATGGATTCGGATACCTATCTGGATCATCACTCCAGGCAAATGGAATACAAATCATATCCACGGAGGTAAAAGCGGATTTGGTTCAGTCAGATTAATTAAAACTACTATAACAAGTCATGTCAGTCCGGTCATCCTTCATTGGGCATCTCGGAGTGAATGGGAGCGTATTGTTAAGCGTTTACAATTTGTACTATACAGTACAGTTTCACGAAATTCTGGTATATATCCACAAATAGAAATACTGTTGAATGGCAATAATAAGGTAAATGTGACGCCGCAATACTTGTCTTCTATATAACTCATCCGATTTTTAAGAAATGGGCCTAACAGTTAAGATGTTAGAAACCAAAACGTTTTATAATGTGCAATCAGTGTACAATATCCCTTTGCATGTCCCTGTCCATCACATATCGAAAATCATCAAAGGTTTGAGTCCTGCAAAGAAGTAAACCTCCGAAAATTTGGCAAACCAGAGCGTAAAACCTACATGATACTTGTAGTCTCCCGACCACCAGCTTCCCCATTTCGTAGTTCTTGTTTAACGTTTGAAATTAAAATGATTATAAAGTACAGTTAAAAACATTATATTTTGGGTTAGAAGCTTCTTCCACTCCACCAGCGAAGTTGAGAACTTTGGTGTTGTGTAGCACCAGGATTTTGTTTTGAATCAGGAATGATAAGCGTATGCAACTTACTGAAGAACATGGGTCATGTTTACTTATTCAACTTAATAGTTACAAGTGAACATATTGTTGATGTTTTTTTTTTGTTTCTTCAACCATTTAAATTTACTCCATATATATCGCATCTGCGACCAGTGTAGATCTAGATCAGCCGGCACATCCATTCCATCAGATTTGGATCTGCTTTGTTCGCACCCTTGGTCAAACATATCATAATGAATATATAAGGGATAGTGTAAATCCAGCTCATGTCGTATGAATGTGTCGACAGATCTGGATCTACATTGTTTGCCCATGGATAACAGCCATATCCCATGGGATAAAGGGTTTAACTTGAAGACAGTGAAGAAGGGTTAACTTGAAGACAATGAGAAAATTCAATGAAACTTTCGGGACATATAGGTAGCAAGATTTTCATAAATAAATGGTAACATTTAAAACAAAAACAATATCAAAATAGGACCAAGACGAAATGCCTTAATTTGCGAAAAGCTATATTTGTGCCTCAAGCTGGGCCGTTTCATTCCCTTGTACTTGTCTGTTATGAGTACACCGATTTATTGTAACTGAAAGTGGACATTTCCAAATCCCTGATAAAGATTAACTTTATCCCTGATTATTGTACATCGCAGTTAGATACCTCGGTGTACTTCTTGACTAGTTTCATTCTATGAGATACCACATAACTAAGCCACATAAGTCAGTCGCTATTAACTCGGGTTGAACATTTTATCCTAAGAATCGGCGTTCTTTATATTATAGTAGATATTCGACAACAGTTGCACACTGAATTGTAACCGTCAAATTGAACTGGAAAAATACTTTTGAATTTTCCACCCACAATATTACTCATTGAAATTGCTACTTTATGACAATGCAGGTGTATTCATTCTATTTTAAAATAGTTTAATTGAACTGCTTAAATATCACCATTAATAAGCGTGAACTTAAATTTTTTTTAATAGTTTATATTTCACAACTTAATTAGTTCGCCATCGGAAGTTTTTCTGTATAACATCTTCAGTACACTGAACATAAGGTCGTCTCTGTACGACACGTACCGGCTTTTCCAGGAAATTTAAAATACGTCTTATTTCTGTAGAAAATTATTTTGAATAGAAACACTGAAATTTCACATATAAGTACGATTTTTTGTACAACTGTGCACGAGCATTATAGATAGATAGATTTATTCAGGTAAAATGAATACATGTCATAAAACAAATACAAATTCAATGTCAACATATACCAGATACATGTGAACATTAAAATGCAAAGTAGATGACATATAATCGATACCAAGGATAACACAAAAAGAAGGCATGAAACCGACTTATTTCCATTGTGGTCCCTAGGATTGATCATATGACACCAGAAAGGCAAATTAAAATTAAAACTAAAATTATTGCACATAACCATTAAATTACTGTTTAATAGCACATGTATTGACTTAAATATCACAGAATCAACCTTGACATTGAGCAGGTATTACTAAAAAATCATTAAAACTGAAAGATTAAAACTAAGACGAGGACTAGGCTGGTATAGACTGCATAAAATGTTCCTTAACAGACTTTTTAAACTGACTATTACTAGATATAGATCTTAGATGAGGTGGTAAGCTGTTCCACACTTGACAGCCATTATACGCGAATGATTTTTTCCCAAAACCCTTAACCCTGGGAATAGAATAACTGTTACTATCTCTAAAACGTGTTGAATAAGAATGTACTTCATTTGCTAATATGAAATACTCATTTAAATAACTTGGCGCACTGTTACTGTGTATCTTATGTACATGACCAAGAATAAGGGAATTTACTCTTAAGTGCACAGGTAACCAGCCAACTTCTTCAAAGTGGGCCATTCCAATATGGGTACGAGGACTGAGATCAAGTATGAATCTCAACATTTTATTTTGGGTTGCTTGGAGTCTATTTTTTAGTGCTTGACTCAATCCCAAATACCAAGAGGCACACGCGTAGTCAAAATGGCATTGTATTAATGATGAAACTAAAAGCTGTTTTGTATACCTATTTAAGAATGAGCTTTTTCTGTATAAAAACTTCAACTTTGCATTGGCCTTCTTAATAACCTGATTGGCAGTGGACTCACCAGAAAGACTTTGGTCCAAGTTAACGCCCAAATATTTGACGGATTTGGTGGATGACCAATGAAATTGCTTAGTTATTATCAAAAGGAACCGTGTTGACGCGAAAACATATAACAATTTTGTATGTTTGACTTTAGTCTGCGCATGAGTCTATTTACACGAGTACAAGATTACTGTATGATCCATGTCAGACTTTAAAACAAAGTACTTGTAAGCCATCCCGCTATTGAGACAACATATTACAGACGTATTTAATGAATATTCAATAATAACATTGTGATGGCCCGATTTCACATGCTGACCACTTTGTACAGTAAAATGCCAGATAAAAAAGCCACTAACGTCTAACGTTATACTTAATGACATGCAGTCGTTAGGGTAGTTGTTTACATGAAATCCTCCTTCAAAATCAAATGCATTTTCAAATGTATGATTTTCAACAGTGTTATTATTATTAATCAAACTGCTTTTAGGTTATATCTGACCAAAAAGCACAGTGCAAATCCTGATCAGAAGGCAAGGATATCCCAGCTGATCTGGATCTAGACCGTTTTCTCAAGCAATTAAAGGCATAATATATATGGAGGAAAGGGTTTAAAGGGTTTAAATATTCATTTAAGTCAAGATATTGTTGACATGGTCTTGGAGAGCTTTTTTTTGTTTCCTGCACTTGTAGTTAAACATTGCTGTTTACTGTGGAATTAATTTAAGGATAACTCTGTTCAATGCTTCGGGTCATTCTACTTACAAAATGTATTAAAACTTCATGATCCTTTAAACTAGACAATAGTTAAATAATACAACAAACACAGCGACTGCACTTCATATTGTATTTTATATATACACTTAAAAAAATATTTTACCAATACAGAACAGATACACAAAATTGATAATAAGTGCAAAAAAATAGGTGTAAAAACAGCGTAAAATGAACCAACAAGAGCAAATTTTACATTAAATTATTTGCACCAATTTTATACAAGGAGGCTAGACTGATGGGTTGATTTGTGCAAACACTATCAAAATGGTAGTATTATCTTGTTTTATGGTTTGCTTTAAAATTGCATTCACTGTGTTCCAAAAACCGATAACAACCAAAGATTTTTTGTGCTGTATGAAGTTTTAAGTTTTCCAACCTTTTTATCTACTAATGATTATGGAACTTAAGCTAAGTTTGACTGCAATGTTATGACAACATTTTGCCGAGCAAACAATTCTATTTCTTCAAACGAATCAAGATGTGATTCTTGACTTGTAATTATACACTTCTTTGGTAACAAATCTACAGGATTTGACAATACAACATACTTGTAATTTATTGTGCAATACTATTCTACAGACCTGTTGCAAGCTGTCAGAGCCTTTTTAAATCACCTTTCATAAAAACCAGTAATACTGTAGAAGGTATAAATGATGTTACAAATGTTGTTTTTTTATAATATATTGAGTATTTCCAGTGTTTCTTCGGCATGAAAGTATTAAAATATGTCTCATTAACATGCCAGATACAAATAACATAGCTCAATGCATATTAAAGTTATGAGCTGGAAAAGCTTTCACACAAGATTTGACCCCTGTAACTTCAACATTTAAGATAGGGACGTGGGGTTTGCGCACAACACTCTGTCTCATTGAGGTGTACATTAATGTCATATATAAACAAAAATACTCAATGTATGGACAATGTCTGATCTGTCCTTTGACCTCTGTGACCTTAACCTTCGAGATGGAACCAGGGGTTTGCCCGTGACATTCCGTCTTGTTTAGGTCAAAATTCATTACCCCTAACAAAAGCAAATATTTTGCATAAAAAACATGGTCTTATTTGAAATATTTCAAATACAATATGAAGATTCTATTTAATTTTATAAGATATTCCAAGTAAATAGACACCATTTACTCAGATTTATAACAAGAAAACATGTAATTAGAATAAAAATGTCATGCTGAAAGTCAATTCTGACCACAAGACTGTTCATGATAGTGGTGCCAAGTGTTGCTAATCCACTGTAGATTTGCTAAAAGATGTTCCCCAGCCTTTGTCTGGATTCAGCTTTACACTGGTCGGTATTATATGATCTGAACGCATAAAAAAAGCTGTCGAAAGCTGACTTTTTCAATGCATTTGCAGTCAAGATTATTTCATGCAGATGTATGCTTCTTGAAAAATGCTGTCTATTCAATATTGCTGACAATATTTCCTCATTCATCAAGATTGTTACTCGACTTTTGATTAGCAGGAATCTGAAAGAATAAAAGATAACATCGGTCTGAAATCACATTTTCTTTATATCTAATAAACAATTGCAACATACATAACCTTGAA
>JAZAYU010000287.1:278208-418189 GCA_038501625.1 Corbicula japonica
TTAACATCTTTATTGATTTAGGTGAATCCTAGGAAACTATTTTTAGAGATGTTTGACACTTTGCAAATGCACTGTTTTATGAAGGTAAAATCATGTTTAGTTCCATTGTTGACTAGTGCTTCCTGTCTACTATTCATAACTATGTTTTACAGACCCACTCCCAACACACTTGGGTTTTCACTTAGGTCACATTAACATCTTTATTGATTTAGGTGAATCCTAGGAACATATTTTTAGAGATGTTGGACACTTTGCAAATGCACATTGTTTTATGAAGGTAAAATCATGTTTAGATCCATTGTTGACTAGTGCTTCCTGTCCACTATTCATAACTATGTTTTACAGACCCACTCCCAACACACTTGGGTTTTCACTTAGGTCACATTAACATCTTTATTGATTTAGGTGAATCCTAGGAACCTATTTTTAGAGATGTTGGACACTTTGCAAATGCACACTGTTTTATGAAGGTAAAATCATGTTTAGATCCATTGTTGACTAGTGCTTCCTGTCCACTATTCATAACTATGTTTTACAGACCCACTCCCAACACACTTGGGTTTTCACTTGTGACACAATAAGTTCTTTATTGATTTAGGTGAATCCTAGGAAACTATTTTTAGAGATGTTGGACACTTATGTCAAAAGCCAGAAGGGGTCATCAATATTTCTTTTTTCAGTTGGTGATGTCCCCTTTTGGATTTCAAAAAGAATCTGCTTTGTCAAGTTTTAGAATGAAAAAGCTGTACAGAAGCAGAAGTGCTTTGCCCAAGATCACTATACTTAATCAGTGCCCAAGGTTATAAAGCTGAGCATGGAAACCAGTCTCAAATCTCAAGCATCTGATTGGCTGAAATGGCGACCAGTCGCCATTTCAGCCAATCAGATGCTTGAGATTTGAGACTGGTTTCCAAAGTCAGCTTTATAACCTTCAACCCAGGAGACCAGTCTTAAATCTCAATCACCTGATTGGCTGAAATCGCGACCAGTCGATTTAAGACTGGTCTTCTGTTTAGTATTGCTTTCTGGGAGTGGGGCTGTTGTTGAGATTTGAAACTGGTATGCAATCTTAGTTTTATGATCTTTTTCTAGTTAGTGCAAAAATGGTGTATGTATCATTGAAATAAGACGCAGTTGTAAACTGCTTTTGCACTTACATTCATGACGATTTATGGGTAGATTTCTGGTAACAGCTGCTGAATAAACATGTTTGTAGGCCAATCCATGCTTAACACTCTTTATTGTTCTTTATTGACTTTAAAGAATGCTGTTTCATGATGATTTTATCCAAGGCTGACACAAAGAGAGTTTCATCACATATGCATGTACATTGTATGAATCTATTGTTCTATTGTTACTGTATATAAATAAAGAAGGGTTTTACAATAGTTTCATGTAATAAGTGATGCAATATTGGTACATCATGGATCCTTTTACAAAGTACCAAATCTGGTTGGAAACCCACACACATTGCCTGAATGGAAATTTAACGACTTCAGTTGACCGATTTTT
Source organism: Corbicula japonica (assembly GCA_038501625.1). Taxonomy (NCBI): domain Eukaryota; kingdom Metazoa; phylum Mollusca; class Bivalvia; order Venerida; family Cyrenidae; genus Corbicula; species Corbicula japonica. The sequence goes on from JAZAYU010000287.1 coordinate 279,721, forward strand.
TATATATTTTTTGTCATGAACAAACATGTATTTGTTGCATGCACATTGTTGTTTAAATATCAGCTTGTTGACTGATTGTTATTTAGGTTTTTGACATGATATCCCAGTTGTCATCTCTTATCAGATATGCCATTCCTTAGATAGTTGTAGAACAATTTTCAGACACATACGAGGGGTGATCAATAAATTCGCGGAAAAGTGTTCTTGTTATTTAGCATGCGTGCGTTTTCAGTATTTTTTTTTAATTTCAACATCATTTAATTCTGCTTAGATCCGAAAATTTTACGGCAATTGCTTATACACTTATCAATTATTGTTACTATAGTAACATCACCTAGCGAATCCCGGCCCAACGGCATATTGACGTCAACAACGTCGAAACTGCCCATGACAACTTACCGTTAAGTAGTGTCCAGTATGTCTAGTCCTTTTCAAAATATTCACCCCTAAACGGTACGCACTTCCTACATCTGCCTATCCAGGCATCTACAAAACTTTTCCTAAATGACTCAGTCTGAATATTCGAAATTGCGACCTTCACTGCAGAGGAAAGTTCGTCAATGCTGTCGAAGTGGATTCCCCGGAGGTTGCTCTTGATCACAGGAAAAAGGAAAAGTCGCATAATGACAGGTCAGGGCTGTACGGCAGGTGCTCTAGAAGTTCAAATCCCACCTCCTGTATAGTTGACTGTGTAATTGCTACACGATGACACGGGGCATTGTCATGATAGAAGATAATGGATGGCAGGTGCAACGGTTTACAAGACTCGGTTCTTAGCCGCTTCTGCTCATCATTCAGTTGTTTTAGAATCCAGCGTGCACAGACTCGTCGCATGTTAAGTTTGTCATGGATGATGTTGAACACTGTTCCGTAACTACAGTCAACCCTTTCAGTTATCTTGCAAATCGTAAGGCGCCTATCTTTGTCCAGCAGATTCTTAACGTCAGCGACGTACGATGACGTCTTCGTCACTGGGCGGCCGCTGCGCTCGTCATCACCAGTGCCTTGTTGACCCTCCTTGAACCTGTTATACCATTTATAAACCGCCGTCTTTTTCATTGATGTATCTCCATAAGCCTGTTGTAGCATTTCAATAGTTTTTCCTCGCGAAATTCCATTTCACACGCAAAATTTGATCGCTGATCGCCGTTCGACACTCATTTTAACACCTGTCGTCAAAGAATACCCGCTTTGTTTACCTTGATAACGTCATAAATAATTGAAACGTCATGACCGTCATGCCTAATATTGGCGGAATCTTCACTGTTAATTTGGTTTACGTGCGTTAGCTACGGGATGAATGAGACGCCGTGATTCGTACCTTTGTTGATAGGAAAATGTGGAATTTTGGGCCGAGATGAAGTCAATGGCGTTACTAAGGAAACCATACCTTAAACATAAATAGGGTCTCTTGTCTATAATTTTACGTATCAATAGACAAAATATGGATTGGGTTCATGGAGAAATTTCATAAATGTACTTTCATAAATAACTAAATGGGAACACTTTTCCGCGAATTTATTGATCACCCCTCGTACATGTAGATATAAGCTATACCAGAGACAATAACAACACTCAATTCTACTAGAAGTTCACCCTTTACTCCATTGATACCTCTTATTAATAACCCTTTCTTTCATATATACACATTTTAACGCATGTGCGACCAGTGTAGATCCAGATCAGTCGGCACATCTGTGCTATTAAGGATCTGCACTGGTAACATTTTGGTCAGAAATAACTTATTGAATCAAAAAGCGAACAGTTAAGATCCTGATCAGACAGCACGGATGTAGCAGGTGATCTAGATTTAAGCAGTTCGCCCACACAATGAAGGTGTATCTATGTAGGAAAGGGTTAATTGCATTTGCAGTCAGTCTTAATCCGGATCAGACAGTTCATTTGTGCCATCTGATTAGGATCTATGCTGTTCACTTTTAGGTTATTTAGGTTAATTCTGACCAAGAAGTGAACAACCTTGATCCTGATCAGATGGTATGTATGTGCCGGATGAACAGGATCTTCACTGGTCACATGTGCATTAAAGATTTTGGATATGGCCACACTTCTTGACAAAAATCATATTTTAACTATGAATTAACTATGTATTTATACAAAAAAAAGCATCAAAATTATTAATGTTAGAGCCTTTGCCCCATATCAAATCTTAAAAATATGTAAAAATTTGCTAAAAAGCATATTTTCCAACATTTCAAATTTTAAAACATATTCAACCTAAATTTTTGATTTTGGTTATTTCAGCTTCATGTTGTGACATGGTTCTGATATATTTCAGGTTTTGGATGGTAAGGTTCAGGAGCAGCTTTATGATTGGCCGAAAGATTCGGAGAATGAAAAAGAGATGAACCTTTTACGCACCAACGTTTACGACAGGAATCAGGTGGCATATATATGTGGTAAGTGTCTTAGTCATTTTACCATTTACGTATGAACTGGGGGGAGACAGTTTGTATTATTATACCTCAATTTCATTTACAATGTTAATCTTCCATAGGCGACCGTGACAAATAAGTACTGTTAAAAAAATTTACTGTCGGAAAAATACTGTCACCCGCTGCTATAGGTACGGAATGTTCGAAAATTATACTGTACCATTCGCGCATGTGCAATATCTATTTTTACATTTCCGTTGTAAACAGATGACAGTAATGTCAAGCAACATCAATTAAATACCATTATTGAATAACGTTGTTCATGGTTTGAATAGTTTTTCGGTATAATAAAATAAAATGTTACATGTCTGACAGGGTGACAGTAAAATTGTCAACTTTCGAAAATACTGTCAACCACGGCTTCGCAAATTTACTGTCACCCTGTCAGACATGTAATATTTATATACTGTACCATTCGCGCATGCGCAATATCTGTTTTTACATTTCGGTTGTAAACAGATGACAATAATGTCAAGCAACATCAATTAAATACCATTATTGAATAACGTTCAAGGTTTGAATAGTTTATATACTGTTCACCAGGCAAAAGGGAAGTCCAAGACTAATGACATCAAATGATTTCAGAGCATGATAGGGAAGCAGTTCATACTTGGTTGTAGTTCACTCAAGACATGTGGATCAGTTTCATTTAAAACAGGAAAAAAATGATAGATTGACATTTATGTCCATAATTGGGTAAAACATTAAAAATGTTTGTTACAAGGGATGGAATATCCCTTAATATTGTAATGTGCCTTAATCATACGGCTCTGCTAATAGCTTGTCATAGTTTTGAGTGACACTTTTCGATGAAGGGTTAATTTAATATCAAATATAATATATTTCTATACAGTTTGTAGTTTTAACACTAGATATCAGAATAAAATGATACACCTTTATTGCTAGGGCGAACAGTTTAGATCCAGATCAGCCGGCACATCCGTGCCGTCTGATCAGGATCTAAACTGTTCGCTTTTTGATTCATTAGGTTATTTCTGACCAAAATGCGACCATTGCAGATCCTGATCAGACAGCACGGATGTGCCGGCTGATCTGGATCTACACTGGTCGCACATGCGTAAAAATGCGTTTTTGTCTAGGAAAGGGTTAAGATGCAGTGTATGTTAGTTTTCAAATGTATGCTAATCATGTGGCATTGCTATTGTTTTCAATGTGCCGGCATATCAGGTTCTACACTGGTCAAGTGACCAGTCTGATAAAATTATGGAGCAACAAGTTAACAATGTGCTGTAGAATAATTGAGAAAACAAATGATGTACAGTTTTAAAGTTAACAATAAATAAAGATCTCAAACGTTTTATTATCCAGATGAACTTGGACTTCACCGTGTTGAAAATCCCAGTAACGTGGACAAGGCAGTAACCCTGCACCTCTACTCGCCACCGTTTGAGGAGTGTGACACGTTTGATGAGAAAACTGGACATAAGAACAAAGTGCATGTCACGTTCTGGAGCAAGTTCGGGTACAGGACACCTTTTGTAAGTTCTTCAGTACTGTTATCAATTACCATCTTTAACCCTTTCCTCAATATATACGCATTTTTACGCATGTGCGACCAGTGTAGATCCAGATCAGCTGGCACATCCGTGCCGTCTGATCAGGATCTGCACTGATTGCATTTCGGTCAGAAATAATCTAACAAATCAAAAAGCAAATAAGGCAGATCCTGATCAGACAGCATGGATGTGCTGTTGTGCCATCTGATCAGGGTCTAAACTATTCGCTTTTTGATTTGTTAGGTTATCCCTGACCAAAATGCAACCAGTGCAGATCCTGATCAGACAGCACAGATGTGCCGGCTGATCTGGATCTACACTGGTCACACATGCGTAAAAAAGGCATATATATGGAGGGAAGGGTTAAATAGAAACAAGTTTAGATACTGATATAACTACATGGATAAGCAGGATTTACATTGTTTGCACATGGGATATATGACTTGTCCATGGAGCAAGTGGCTTAAGGCTTAAGCAGAGCATATGTTAATTTAACTGCTAGGCACCATGAATTTAGTTTAGCACCCTAGATCATTGAGTACTCGCCCTTTGGCTTTGCAATGCTATTAGCTTCTTATGTTTTATATGTTTATGTGCTTTTGCATGCAACATTGTTGAGCCGATGGGTGGGTTGGAGTTATTTCACCAAGACAACTTGTACTTGTTTTGCGATATGAGAACCTGTTGGGGCAAGTGTGAGGTTGGTGCACCCTAGAACCTGGTTTAAACCCCCAGTGGCAATTTGTTTTGCCACTGACCGTTCCAAGGTGCCAAAGGTTCTCTTTTTCGTTAATTGTTTGTGGCATCCTGTTTGAATTGACATACTTTTATTTGACATCTCTCTCTCTCTTCCTTTCTTCTTTTTCGCTGCATGGGAGGCTGTGTTTTGTACGTGTGGTGATTCCTGATATGCATATATTACTTTTTTCTTTGCAAACCTGTTTCTTTCACACCATTCAACTGTTACTGTTGTGAAAAATGACTAGACATTCTAGAAAACAATTGAACAGCTGGTCTGGATCTATCCAGGAAGTCATATCAGGGCTGAAGGTTATAAAACTGAGCATGAAAACCAGTCTCAAATCTCAAGCATCTGATTGGCTGAAATGGCGACCACTCGCCATTTCAGCCAATCAGATGCTTGAGATTTGAGACTGGTTTCCATGCTCAGTTTTATAACCTTGGGCACAGGATCTAGATAGTAGACTAGTTACACATGGGATAAAAGCTGTATCCATGTTGTGAAGGGTTTTAACAATTTTACTTGAAAATTTTTAAGTTGTGGCACAGAAAACTCTTGTTCTTTTAGAGTAATAGTAGCAACACACTTATCTTCTCACTTAACCCTTTCCTCCATATATATGCATTTTTACGCATGTGCAACCAGTGTAGATCCAGATCAGCCGGCACATCCATGCCATCTGATCAGGATCTGCACTGGTTGCATTTTAGTCAGAAATAACCTAATGAATCAAAAAATGAACAGATGTGCCGGCTGATCTGGATCTAAACTGTTCGCCCACGCAATAAAGGTGTGTCTATGGAGAAAAGGAATAACATAGATTATTTCCAGTTTACAAAGTTCATGTTTTAATTGTCTTATTCTTATTTTGCAGGGAAAAGCAGATGTGGATGTTTGCGATGCACCAGAGAATAATTAACTGAAAATAATAAACTGAGTGGGAATAATATATTGAAAATAATTAACAGAGTGAGAATAATTAAAGGAATACATGTAACTAGTGTATTTCAAGGTCATAGAATAACAGCATAAAAGAAGTCTGCATTGACTAATAGACAGATAATTAACAATTATTAAGCATAACACAAAGGAAAAAAAAACGTCTAGCCCACATTGTAAACAACTGATCATGTATATGGATTTTGAGAGCATGTGAGCATGTACATAATTTTTTGCTCAATAATTGATACAGTTTTTTAAAGTTAAAAGTTTTCTGGACTTTATGTTTTTGCTATTTTACAAACCAGTAGATTTTGCTCTTTAATATGAAGATTTTCCTTAAAATCCGGAGATTTCGGATAAACAGCAGATTATTATAAGGCAATCTACATGTTCTGATCTTATTGGTATTGTCAATTTAAAGAAGTCAAAAGTCAAAATATCATCAAAACTGATATTGTAAGTAAAAGTTTTGTTGAGTAGGAATACTCAATACTTGTATAATTTAAAGTATTCCTACTCAACAAAACTTAATAACAAAATCATTAAATTATTAAATATAGATGCAATATTTTTTGCAGATAATATTTCTGTTAATATTTTTTAATAATGAGATTATTTTTGTTAATTTGGATTAAAACAAACATATTTTTTTTTCTTTTATCCAAAAAATCATATCAGCACAAAAAGAAAGACTGTGTTAATGTAATTTATGCATTTCATCATTACACAGTCAAGTTATTTTTATTTGTTTTTCCACTTTTTCTGTATCAGAGGCTTTTCCAGCAATATGTCTACAATTTACTGCAATGTTAGAATCGGTATGGGTGTTTACAATTTATCACAACCCAAACATTGTTATCAATTTAATACTGCCATCTAAAAAAGTATTGTTTTAACTGTTTAATCCATAGATATACCTTTATTACTTGTATGACCCATTTAGAATGTAGATCCAGATCAGCCAGCACATCTGTGTCATCTGATCAGGGTCTTCACTGTTTGCTTTTAGATTTGTTCAATTGAGGCGCACCACGGGAAAAGGTACCTTTGGTCATTTTTTTGTGTTATTTTTGTTGTTACTATATTTAGAAAGGACTTTCAAATTTCTATTATTTTCTCAGAAAAAAAACAGTGATTTTGTTACACATTTTGACAATAAAATGGTATTTTTACCGCGAAATGCATTATAATTAATGTCGTCTGCTCAACTTAATGACGTCGTTTCAAGGATTGACGTCAACTGCCCGAAGGTACCTTTTCCCGTGGGGTTCCTCATTTATTTCTGATCAAGATGTGACCAATGCAGAATAAAATCATACAGCATGGATGTGCCAGCTGATATGGATCTACACTGGTTGCACACTCGTTCAAACATGTATTATATTATGTGTAGTAAATTGTTAAACACAACATTGCTATTTTGTGCTAGTATTTACCTGACACTGATATTCAGTTTATGATTGTAATGTCATCTGACAGTCAATTTGACCCTTTATCCATATAAGGGTTTATTGCATGTCTGAACAGGGTAGATCCAGATCAGGTGACCCATCTGTGACATCTGATCAGGATCTACACTGTTCACTTTCTGGTCAGAAATAACCTAATGAATCGAAAAGTGATCAGTGTAGATCCAGATCAGAAGGTACAAATGGGCCACCTGGTCCCAAGGTTATAAAACTGAGCATGGAAACCAGTCTCAAATCTCAAGCATCTGATTGGCTGAAATGGCGACCAGTCGCCATTTCAGCCAATCAGATGCTTGAGATTTGAGACTGGTTTCCAATCTCAGCTTTATAACCTTCAACCATATTTCATGAAGTAAAAGGTTAAATAAGTAATTTTTTCTCATACAATTACAACTTAAAATATTAACAAAAATTGCCCAACTAATTGTTTGAGATTTAAGAGTGCCAGATGAATACACAAAGTACTGTTGAGATAGATTGAATGAAAAGTTGTTCTATTAAATAAATCAAGTGGGTAAAGGATGAATTATATTTAGCAGGGTAAATCTCTTTGGTTGGTAGACTTTGTTTGGTATTTTTGTAGATATTGAAAGAATTGTTATGTAAATAATATAACAATTTTCCTGTAATTTATCAGAGAGGTTTATATTGAATTGTCGATATTTTTTCCTGCCAGATTGAAATGCTTGCCTTATTTTAACGTTTTCTTGTTATTCCCTTTTTTATGTGGAGATAAACTGGTTCTATGAACATTAAACAGCGTAGATAGAGAAATCTTGAGTACACTTTACAGTTGTTGAACCCTTTAATTCATGGATGCAGCTTATATCCCATTTGCAACCAGTGTAGATCCAGATCAGCATGAATTAACAGAAAAATAGTTAGTAGATCCAAAGTAGAATAATGGCTGTGCAGGCTGCTGTGGCCCCAAGAGTATAAAACTAATATTAGAGACAGGTCACAAATCTTAAGCCTCAGAGTTGTTGATATTGAGACCATTTCAGCCATTCTGGGCTGGAGATTATAAAGCTGAGATTGGAAACCAGTCTCAAATCTCAAGAATCTGATTGGCTGAAACGGCGACTGGTCGCCATTTCAGCCAATCAGATGCTTGAGATTTGAGACTGGTTTCCAATCTCAGCTTTATAACCTTCAACCCAGATGCTTTAGATTTATGACATTTCTCCATTCTAAATTGTATAACCTTTGGACCAGGATATATACTGGTTGCACATGGGATACTGTATGAACTGTATCCATGGAGGACAGGATTAACTCGTGGGTGTATGTGTAATGGATTTGCTATAATTTTAGTCGAACATGTCCATTATTAGTTAATTGGGATTGGTTTTCTTGAGAAAATCACACTTCAAGGACAGATTAATATAGGTCTAAAATGTTCAATAATATGGGTCTAATATGTTTTAGAAGTTAAAGGTCAAGGTCATAACTGAAAAACATGTTTGCTAACAGTACTGTACTAGGTGTCAAGATAGATACGTGTAATGGCCAGTAGATGACCCCCTTTCTGTTGAAAGATGGACACTCTGGTATTAAGTTACTGATTGCAATGAAATTTAAGTATTTATTTTCAAAACAAAGGTGTTTTAAATTAACTGATGAAAATTATGCATCATTCCTGGGAAGATACAATTCAATTAATGAGTTGTTTACCTGGTAATTTTTAGTCTGCTAAAGGTAGAACATTTCAGTTTTGACTCAGCAATCTGATTGGTTGAGATTCAATATAGACTCAGAACTAACTTATTCGAGATCATGTGATCTAAGTCCAGTTTTCATACTCACTCTTATAACCTTGGAGGCTGGAGCCTTGTTAAATAAGTCTGGTGTGATCACTGATCAGACTCCAAAATTATAAGACTGGGCATGGAAACCAGTCTCTGATCCCAGGCATCCCATTGGTTCATTCTGAGATTGTTCTCAATTCCGGCCAGTCTGATTGCTGAGGTCATAGACTGGTCTCCATTCTCATGTTTAGATCTTGAGATCAGGTTTTTCAGAATTCTCTGTAAAATCCCCATTTAAGTAATGAATGGACGGGTCCAAATGTATGAAGTAGACAAGTCTGTTACACAAACAAAGTAGTGAAATGATGAAGCCTATAAAGGGTTGATACTGTGATTAACTCGGGGTCGGATCCAGAGGGGGTTATAAGCGTTGCTTGCTCCCATTGTTTGGGAAGCAGAATTTGTTTCACTGAGATTTTCTCCAAGAAGTTTAACAACTGTCCCAAACAAACCCCTTTTTGGAAATCTTGCACATGGCCCTGTAACTGGATGCTTTGATTCAAGATTGTACTTTTTGAATTTCAGTAAAATCTATAATGAGGCTACGCTACTATGTGTACATTTCAAATTTGTAGTTAAATTCGTTGTTTAAGGTGATGTTATGAAAAATAAACTTGTTCAAGTACAGGTATGATTATTATTGTTTTGTTGTATAAACCCATTGTAAATGTGTTAGGTCAAAGCGCAGATTGTCTAATCAGTAACTGAAGAAGACTTTGACGCACAGTAAACAAGCTTGGTAGGGATATTGGTCTTGGTGTAAAAATGTTTTGGAGGTTTAGGGTCAAGGTCATAAAAATTGTTTATTGAAAATTGATTTCCAGTCAAAAACTGAAAAACGTGTTGACTAACAGTACTCTACGGGGTGTCAAGATAGATGATGGCCAGTAGATAACGGCTTTTTGGTGACTGTTGGACACTGGTATTAGGTAACTGATTGCAAAGTAATTTTCGAAGGTCATAATGACCCCAATCTTTAATTAAAATTGGCTTTTCAGTCAATTATTGAAGAAAGGTTCGTCTTACAATCAACAAATTTTATATATAACTGCTTCTGGTCAGGAGATCGCCCGTGATGATTCCAGGCATACAGAGGTCAAAGGTGTTGCATTGGCTTTTAACTGAAAAAAGAGAGTAGATGCCACTGTTTAATTTTCAGGTTCATTAGGCAAAAGGTCAAGGTCATCATGACCTAGTCAATGTCAAATTAACCTCTAATTGAAATTTTGTTTGAGAACATTTAGCTATAGTAATGTTTGACTTACAATCATTAAACATAATAAGGAAATATACTAATGAAGGAGATGGACTCCATTTTGTTGGGAAACAAAAAGTGCATGGCCCAGAGATCTTTAAAAATTATAAAAATGGTTTCCAATAAGAAAGATAGCCTTATAGTCACCAAATATTGTGTATACGATGCTTTATGGACGGTAGATCTCTCTTGTTGATTCCGGGGATCAAGAGGTCAAATGCATTTGCATTTAAGGTAAGACCTGTGTAATGAATACCTATATCCAGAAGAGTATCCAAGGGAGGTAACTATAGTAGTAAATTAGGGTAGAGTTCTATCATCCAAGAGGACCGGGGTTCAAATCCCACTGGAAGCTATTTTTTTTGTAAGCCTAGAGCTTAAATAATTGGCATATTTCTTTTTTCCCTGTGTAATTCTGTCATTGAATATAAAATTCTCATGATTTAAACTAAAATAAGCAAAATAATCAAGATTAAAGGGGTTTTCGCTATCAGAACAGTGTTTATTCGAGTCATCAATTTGAAAATTTCTAAAACTGGACGGTAAACTTTTCTGAAATTTTGTTTAAATTTTGTTTAAGGTATAAAGTTAAAAATGGTAAAGTTTGGTATATTGCACCAATCAGGATTTTGCACAATTTTCATTAATTTAGTCTCGTGAAATATAAAAAATGCATTTTTTAAATTTATTTGGTCAAAAAATGTCATTTTAAGATAAATTCTGTATTTATATATTATATCTTTAATTGGTTTAGTAAAATATAACATATTTTGGATAAACTGTAAAAAAATAGGATTGAATTTATCAATAACAAAAAATTTTGTCACTGATTAAAGAAATTGGATACTTTCACGTTTTTTCTCACTTTTTTAAATAAAAAAAGCTAAAAATCTCAAAAACTACAAGGTGAAAATCATTAAAATTTTGCATACAAGTCAGTGGAATGAAGCAGTTGATTAAAATATAATCATATGTTGGATTCTTAATAGTGTCTATTACACAGGTCTTACCTTAATTCAAAATTATGCTTACAGACCAATAACTAAAGAACGGATCACCGTGTTGTCACCAAACTTGGTATTAAGATTGTCTATAAAGTTCAATAGACCAAAGGTCGAGGACACAGTGGCATTGAGTCGTGAATAAGTTCAATGAATAACCGAAGTTCATGTTGAAAATATTGTTACTGTCGCTATTGAATCGGAGAGGTCCATATCTCTGGCCTTTGATGTAGAGTATGCTTGTTAGTCTCTAGCTAGCTATTGTTGTGCTTAGGAGGATCAATAGTTCAAACATAAAACATGTTTCAATTACAGTTAGCAAGACTGGTAAATAGATTGCTTATTAACAGTAGATGGCCCCTGTTGTGTTGGGGGTCAATAGTTCAACCTAAAACTTGTTTCACCTAGTGAGCTTGTAAAGCCCATTTGACATGTCAGAACCAAGAAGAAGTAAACATGTAAAACCCATTTGACATCTTAGATCCAGGAAGAAGTGAACATGAAAAACCCGTTTGACATGTTAGTCCAGGTAGTAGTGAGGGAGTAAAACCCGTTTGAAATGTTAGATCCAGGTACTAGTGTAAAATCTGTGTGACATGTTAGTTCATGTAGTAGTGAGAGTGTTAAACCCGTTTGACATATTAGTCCAGGTAGTAGTGAGGGTGTTAAACCCATGTGACATGTTAGATCCAGATAGGAGTGAGGGTGTAAAACCCGTTTGACATGTTAGAACCGGGTAGTAGGGAACTTGTAAAACCCGTTTGACATGTTAGAACCGGGTAGTTGTGAGGGTGTAAAACCCGTTTGACATGTTAGATCCAGGTAGTAGTGAGGGTGTAATACCCGTTTGACATTTTAGATCCAGGTAGTAGTGAGGGTGTAAAACCCGTTTGACATGTTAGATCCAGGTAGTAGTGAGGGTTTAAAACCCGTTGGACATGTTAGATCCAGGTAGTAGTGAGGGTGTAAAACCCGTTTGACATGTTAGATCCAGGTAGTAGTGTGGGTGTAAAACCCGTTTGACATGTTAGATCCAGGTAGTTATGAGGATGTTAAACCCGTTTGACATGTTAGATCCAGGTAGTTATGAGGATGTAAAACCCGTTTGATATGTTAGATCCAGGTAGTAGTGAGGGTGTAAAACCCGTTTGACATGCTAGATCAAGGTAGTAGTGAGAGTGTAAAACCCGTGTGACATGTTAGATCCAGGTAGTAGTGAGAGTGTAAAACCCGTGTGACATGTACGATCCAGGTAGTTGTGAGAGTGTAAAACCCGTGTGACATGTAAGATCCAGGTAGTAGTTAGGGTGTAAAACCCATTTGGCATGTTAGAACCGGGTAGTAGGGAACTTGTAAAACCCGTTTGACATGTTAGAACCGGGTAGTAGTGAGGGTGTAAAACCCGTTTGACATGTTAGATCCAGGTAGTTAGGAGGGTGTAAAACCCGTGTGACATGTTAGATCCAGGTAGTAGTGAGGGTGTCAAACCCGTTTGACATGTTAGAACCGGGCAGTGAGGGCGTTAAACCCATGTGACATGTTAAATCCAGTTAGTAGTGAGGGTGTAAAACCCGTTTGACATTTTAGATCCAGGTAGCAGTGAGGGTGTATAACCCGTTTGACATGTTAGATCCAGGTAGGAGTGAGGGTGTAAAACCCGTTTGACATGTTAGACCCAGGTAGTTGTGAGGGTGTGAAACCCGTGTGACATGTTAGATCCAGGTTGTAGTGAGGGTGTAAAACCCGTTTGACATGTTAGATCCAGGTAGTAGTGAGGGTGTAAACCCCGTGTGACATGTTTGATCCAGGTAGAAGTGAGGCTGTAAAACCCGTTTGACATGTTAGATCCAGGTAGTTGTAAGAGTATAAAACCCGTTTGACATGTTAGAACCGGGTAATAGGGAACTTGTAAAACCCGTTTGACATGTTAGATCCAGGTAGTAGTGAGGGTGTAAAACCCGTGTGACATGTTAGATCCAGGTAGTAGTGAGGGTGTAAAACCCGTTTGACATGTTAGATCCAGGTAGTTGTAAGGGTGTAAAACCCGTTTGACATGTTAGAACCGGGAAGTAGGGAACTTGTAAAACCCGTTTGACATGTTAGATCCAGGTAGTGGTGATGGTGTAAAACCCGTGTGACATGTTAGATCCAGGTAATAGTGAGGGTGTAAAACCCGTTTGACATGTTAGATCCAGGTAGTAGTGAGGGTGTAAAACCCGTGTGAAATGTTAGATCGAGGTAGTAGTGAGGATGTAAAACCCATGTGACATGTTAGATCCAGGTAGTAGTGAGGGTGTAAAACCCGTGTGACATGTTTGATCCAGGTAGTAGTGAGGGTGTAAAACCCGTTTGACATGTTAGATCCAGGTAGTTAGGAGGGTGTAAAACCCGTGTGACATGTTAGATCCAGGTAGTAATGATGTTGTAAAACCCGTGTGACATGTTAGATCGAGGTAGTTATGAGGGTGTAAAACCCGTTTGACATGTTAGATCCAGGTAGTAGTGAGGGTGTAAAACCCGTGTGACATGTTAGATCCAGGTAGTAGTTAGGGTGTAAAACCCGTGTGACATGTTTGATCCAGGTAGTAGTGAGGGTTTGCTTTGATAAACATGCACCCATTAAAACAAAGCGGAAGCCCCTGCAACCTGCTCCTTTTATGAACTCATACTTACGGAAAACAATATATAAACGAAAAATGTTGTTTAACAAATTTTTGAGAAATAAATCCTCTGCAACATGGGAAGAGTATAGAAAAATGAGAAATTATGTAACTAAAGTTAAAAAACAGTCAATCAGAAATTATTTTTTAGATAGGTGCTCTGGTGGACCAACGGAAGGTGATTTTTGGAAAACAATTAAACCTTTCATAACAAACAAAGGGACAATTTGTCAAAAAAATCTAAATGAAAATAATGAATTAGTTTCGGACCAGACTGAGGTTAGTGATATCTTTAATGATTTCTATGTTAATGTTGCAAAAGATCTAGGCAATGGCAGTATGATTAGTGATTCTGATCATGTTAGTATTAAGAAAATTGTTGAAAACCATAGTGATATTGATGAGTTAATATTTAAGCCAGTAACAAGTGATTTTGTGAGTAAACAGATTAAAGGTATGAATAGTAAAAAGGCTACAGGCCATGATAATATATCAGTTAAAATCATGAAAATTGCATCCCCAATAATAGCCCAACCTGTTGCTGATCTAGTTTATAGATGTCTTGAGGAATCTGTATTTCCTGACAACATGAAAGTTGCTCAGGTGGTACCGGTGCATAAGAAAAACAGTGTGCTCGATAAAAGTAATTATAGGCCAGGAAGTCTTTTGCCGATGGCCTCGAAAGTCTTTGAGAGGGCCATTTATGTACAGCTCATGGATCATTTTGAAAAAATATTTAACCCTTTCCTAAGTGTTTTCCGTCCAGGCTATGGCTGTAACACTACATTACTAAAAATCATTGTTAATTGTTGATTATCCGACTCTATGTAAATAAAATTTACTTGACTTGACTTGGTGTAAAACCCGTTTCACATGTTAGATCCAGGTAGTAGTGAGGGTGTAAAACCCGTTTGACATGTTAGATCCAGGTAGTTATGAGGATGTAAAACCCATTTGACATGTTAGAACCGGGTAGTAAGGAACTTGTAAAACCCGTTTGACATTTTAAATCCAGGTAGTAGTGAGGGTGTAAAGACCGTGTGACATGTTAGATCCAGGTAGTAGTGAGGGTGTCAAACCCGTTTGACATGTTAGACCCAGGTAGTTGTGAGGGTGTGAAACCCGTGTGACATGTTAGATCCAGGTAGTTGTGAGGGTGTAAAACCCGTTTGACATGTTAGATCCAGGTCGTAGTGAGGGTGTAAACCCCGTGTGACATGTTAGATCCAGGTAGAATTGAGGCTGTAAAACCCGTTTGACATGTTAGATCCAGGTAGTTGTAAGGGTATAAAATCCGTTTGACATGTTAGAACCGGGTAGTAGGGAACTTGTAAAACCCGTTTGACATGTTAGATCCAGGAAGTAGTGACGGTGTAAAACCCGTGTGACATGTTAGATCCAGGTAGTAGTGAGGGTGTAAAACCCGTTTGACATGTTAGATCCAGGTCGTTGTAAGGGTGTAAAACCCGTTTGACATGTTAGAACCGGGTAGTAGGAACTTGTAAAACCCGTTTGACATGTTAGATTCAGGTAGTTATGAGGATGTAAAACCCATTTGACATGTTAGAACCGGGTAGTAAGGAACTTGTAAACCCGTTTGACATGTTAGATCCAGGTAGTAGTGAGGGCGTAAAGACCGTGTGACATGTAAGATCAAGGTAGTAGTGAGGGTGTCAAACCCGTTTGAAATGTTAGATCCAGATAGAAGTGAGGGTGTAAAACCCGTTTGACATGTTAGATCCAGGTAGTAGTGAGGGTGTAAAACCGTTTGACATGTTAGACCCAGGTAGTTGTGAGGGTGTGAAACCCGTGTGACATGTTAGATCAAGGTAGTTGTGAGGGTGTTAAACCCGTTTGACATGTTAGATCCAGGTAGTAGTGAGGGTGTAAACCCCGTGTGACATGTTAGATCCAGGTAGAATTGAGGCTGTAAAACCCGTTTGACATGTTAGATTCAGGTAGTTGTAAGGGAATAACACCCGTTTGACATGTTAGAACGGGTAGTAGGGAACTTGTAAAACCCGTTTTACATGTTAGATCCAGGTAGTAGTGAGGGTGTAAAACCCGTGTGACATGTTAGATCCAGGTAGTAGTGAGGGTGTAAAACCCGTTTGACATGTTAGATCCAGGTTGTTGTAAGGGTGTAAAACCCGTTTGACATGTTTGAACCGGGTAGTAGGAACTTGTAAAACCCGTTTGACATGTTAGATCCAGGTAGTAGTGAGGGTGTAAAACCCGTGTGACATGTTAGATCCAGGTAGTAGTGAGGGTGTAAAACCCGTTTGACATGTTAGATCCAGGTAGTAGTGAGGGTGTAAAACCCGTGTGGCATGTTAGATCAAGGTAGTTGTAAGGGTGATAAACCCGTTTGACATGTTAGAACCGGGTAGTAGGGAACTTGTAAAACCCGTTTGACATATTAGATCCAGGTAGTAGTGAGGGTGTAAAACCCGTGTGACATGTTAGATCGAGGTAGTTATGAGGATGTAAAACCCGTGTGACATGTTAGATCCAAGTAGTAGTGAGGGTGTAAAACCCGTTTGACATGTTAGAACCGGGTAGTAGTGAGGGTGTAAAACCCGTTTGACATGTTAGATCCACGTAGTTGTGAGGGTGTTAAACCCGTTGGACATGTTAGAACCGGATAGTATGGAACTTGTAAAACCCGTTTGACATGTTAGATCCAGGTAGTAGTGAGGGTGTAAAACCCGTTTGACATGTTAGATCCAGGTAGTCATGAGGATGTAAAACCCGTGTGACATGTTAGATCCAGGTAGTAGTGAGGGTGTAAAACCCGTTTGACATGTTAGAACTAGGTAGTAGTGAGGGTGTACATCCCGTTTGACATGTTAGATCCAGGTAGTAGTGAGGGTGTAAAACCCGTGTGACATGTTAGATCCAGGTAGTAGTGAGGGTGTAAACCCGTTTGACATGTTAGATCCAGGTAGTAGTGAGGGTGTACATCCCGTTTGACATGTTAGATCCAGGTAGTAGTGAGGGTGTAAAACCCGTTTGAAATGTTAGATCCAGATAGAAGTGAGGGTGTAAAACCCGTTTGACATGTTAGAACCGGGTAGTAGTGAGGGTGTAAAACCCGTTTGACATGTTAGATCCAGGTAGTAGTGAGGGTGTAAAACCCGTGTGACATGTTAGATCCAGGTAGTAGTGAGGGTGTAAAACCGTTTGACATGTTAGATCCAGGTAGTAGTGAGGGTGTACATCCCGTTTGACATGTTAGATCCAGGTAGTAGTGAGGGTGTAAAACCCGTGTGACATTTAGATCCAGGTAGTAGTGAGGGTGTAAAAACCCGTTTGACATGTTAGATCCAGGTAGTTATGAGGATGTAGAACCCGTTAGACATGTTAGAACCAGGTATTAGTGAGGGTGTAAAACCCGTGTGACATGTTAGATCCAGGTAGTTGTAAGGGTGTAAAAAACCGTTTGACATGTTAGAACAGGGTAGTTGTGAGGGTGTAAAACCCGTTTGACATGTTAGATCCAGGTAGTTATGAGGGTGTAAAACCCGTGTGACATGTTGGATCCAGGTAGAAGTGAGGGTGTAAAACCCGTTTGACATGTTAGAACCGGGTAGTAGTGAGGGTGTAAAACCCGTTGGACATGTTCGAACCGGGTAGTAGTGAGGGTGTAAAACCCGTTTGACATGTTAGAACCGGGTAGTAGGGAACTTGTAAAACACGTTTGACATGTTAGATCCAGGTAGTAGTGAGGGTGTAAAACCCGTTTGACATGTTAGAACCGGGTAGAAGTGAGGTTGTAAAACCCGTTTGACATGTTAGAACCGGGTAGTAGTGAGGGTGTAAACCCCGTTTGACATGTAAGATCCATGTAGTAGTGAGGGTGTAAAACCCGTGTGACATGTTAGATCCAGGTAGTAATGAGGGCGTAAAACCCGTTTGATATGTTCGATCCAGGTAGTTATGAGGATGTAAAACCCGTTTGACATGTTAGATCCAGGTAGTTGTAAGGGTGTAAAAACCGTTTGACATGTTAGATTCAGGTAGTAGTGTTGGTGTAAAACCCGTGTGACATGTTAGGACCGGGCAGTAGGAAACTTGCAAGACCCGTTTGACATGTTAGATCCAGGTAGGAGTCAGGGTGTAAAACCCGTGTGACATGTTAGATCCATGTAGTAGTGAGGGTGTAAAACCCATTTGACAAGTTAGAACCGGGTAGTAGGGAACTTGTAAAACCCGTTGACATGTTAGATCCAGGTAGTAGTGAGGGTGTAAAACCCGTGTGACATGTTAGATCCAGGTAGTAGTGAGGGTGTAAAACCCGTTTGACATGTTAGATCCAGGTAGTAGTGAGGGTGTAAAACCCGTTTGACATTTTAGATCCAGGTAGTAGTGAGGGTGTAAAACCCGTTTGACATGTTAGATCCAGGTAGTAGTGAGGGTGTCAGACCCGTTTGACATTTTAGATCCAGGTAGTAGTGAGGGTGTAAAACCCGTTTGACATGTTAGATCCAGGTAGTATTGAGGGTGTAAAAGCCGTGTGACATGTTAGATCCAGATAATAATGAGGCTGTAAAACCCGTTTGACATGTTAAATCCAGGTAGTTGTAAGGGTGTAAAACCCGTTTGACATGTTAGATCCAGGTACTAGGGAACTTGTAAAACCCGTTTGACATGTTAGATCCAGGTAGTAGTGAGGGTGTAAAACCCGTGTGACATGTTAGATCCAGGTAGTAGTGAGGGTGTTAAACCCGTTTGACATGTTAGATCGAGGTAGTAGTGAGGGTGTAAAACCCGTTTGACATGTTAGATCCAGGTAGTAGTGAGAGTGTAAAACCCGTTTGACATGTTAGAACCGGGTAGTAGTGAGGGTGTAAAACCCGTGTGACATGTTAGATCCAGGTAGTAGTGAGGGTGTAAAACCCGTGTGACATGTTAGATCCAGGTAGTAGTGAGGGTGTAAAACCCGTGTGACATGTTAGATACAGGTAGTAGTGAGGGTGTAAAACCCGTTTGACATTTTAGATCCAGGTAGTAGTGAGGATGTAAAACCCGTGTGACATGTTATATCAAGGAAGTTATGAGGATGTAAAACCCGTTTGACATGTTAGATCCAGGTAGTTGTAATGGTGTAAAACCCGTTTGACATGTTAGAACCGGATAGTAGGGAACTTGTAAAACCCGTTTGACATGTTAGATCCAGGTAGTAGTGAGGGTGTAAAACCCGTGTGACATGTTAGATCCAGGTAGTAGTGAGGGTGTAAAACCCGTTTGACATGTTAGACCCAGGTAGTTGTGAGGGTGTAAAACCCGTTTGACATGTTAGAACCGGGTAGTAGGGAACTTGTAAAACCCGTGTGACATGTTAGATTCAGGTAGTAGTGAGGGTGTAAAACCCGTGTGACATGTTAGATCCAGGTAGTAGTGAGGGTGTTAAACCCGTTTGACATGTTAGATCCAGGTAGTAGTGAGGGTGTTAAACCCGTTTGACATTTTAGATCCAGGTAGTAGTGAGGGTGTAAAACCCGTTTGACATGTTAGATCCAGGTAGTTATGAGGATTTAAAACCCGTTTGACATGTTAGAACCGGGTAGTAGGGAACTTGTAAAACCCGTTTGACATGTTAGATCCAGGTAGTAGTGAGGGTGTAAAACCCGTGTGACATGTTAGATCCAGGTAGTAGTGAGGGTGTAAAACCCGTTTGACATGTTAGACCCAGGTAGTTGTGAGGGTGTAAAACCCGTGTGACATGTTAGATCCAGGTAGTAGTTAGGGTGTAAAACCCGTTTGACATGTTAGATCCAGGTAGTAGTGAGGGTGTAAAACCCGTTTGACATGTTAGATCCGGGTAGTAGTGAGAGTGTAAATCCCATTTGACATGTTAGATATAGGTAGTCGTGAACATGTTAAACCCATTTGACATGTTAGAACCGGGTAGTAGGGAACTTGTAAAACCCGTTTGACATGTTAGAACCGGGTAGTAGTGAGGGTGTAAAACCCGTTTGACATGTTAGATCCAGGTAGTTAGGAGGGTGCAAAACCCGTGTGACATGTTAGATCCAGGTAGAAGTGAGGGTGTAAAACCCGTTTGACATGTTAGAACCGGGTAGTAGTGAGGGTGTAAAACCCGTTTGACATGTTAGACCCAGGTATTTGTGAGGGTGTGAAACCCGTGAGACATGTTAGATCCAGGTAGTTGTGAGGGTGTAAAACCCGTTTGACATGTTAGATCCAGGTCGTAGTGAGGGTGTAAACCACGTGCGAAATGTTAGATCCAGGTAGAATTGAGGCTGTAAAACCCGTTTGACATGTTACATCCAGGTAGTAGTAAGGGTATAAAACCCGTTTGACATGTTAGAACCGGGTAGTAGGGAACTTGTAAAACCCGTTTGACATGTTAGATCCAGGTAGTAGTGACGGTGTAAAACCCGTGTGACATGTTTGATCCAGGTAGTAGTGAGGGTGTAAAACCCGTTTGACATGTTAGATCCAGGTCGTTGTAAGGGTGTAAAACCCTTTTGACATGTTAGAACCGGGTAGTGGGAACTTGTAAAACCCGTTTGACATGTTAGATCCAGGTAGTAGTGAGGGTGTAAAACCCGTGTGACATGTTAGATCCAGGTAGTAGTGAGGGTGTAAAACCCGTTTGAAATGTTAGATCCAGGTAGTAGTCAGGGTGTAAAACCCGTGTGGCATGTTAGATCAAGGTAGTTGTAAGGGTGTTAAACCCGTTTGACATGTTAGATTCAGGTAGTTATGAGGATGTAAAACCCATTTGACATGTTAGAACCGGGTAGTAAGGAACTTGTAAACCCGTTTGACATGTTAGATCCAGGTAGTAGTGAGGGCGTAAAGACCGTGTGACATGTTAGATCAAGGTAGTAGTGAGGGTGTCAAACCCGTTTGAAATGTTAGATCCAGATAGTAGTGAGGGTGTAAAACCTGTTTGACATTTTAGATCCAGGTAGTAGTGAGGGTGTAAAACCCGTTTGACATGTTAGATCCAGGTAGTAGTGAGGGTGTAAAACCCGTTTGACATGTTAGACCCAGGTGGTTGTGAGGGTGTGAAACCCGTGCGACATGTTAGATCAAGGTAGTTGTGAGGGTGTTAAACCCGTTTGACATGTTAGATCCAGGTAGTAGTGAGGGTGTAAACCCCGTTTCACATGTTAGATTCAGGTAGTTGTAAGGGTATAAAACCCGTTTGACATGTTAGATTCAGGTAGTTGTAAGGGTATAAAACCCGTTTGACATGTTAGAACCGGGTAGTAGGGAACTTGTTAAAACCCGTTTAACATGTTAGATCCAGGTAGTAGTGAGGGTGTAAAACCCGTGTGACATGTTAGATCCAGGTAGTAGTGAGGGTGTAAAACCCGTTTGACATGTTAGATCCAGGTTGTTGTAAGGGTGTAAAACCCGTTTGACATGTTTGAACCGGGTAGTAGGAACTTGTAAAACCCGTTTGACATGTTAGATCCAGGTAGTAGTGAGGGTGTAAAACCCGTGTGACATGTTAGATCCAGGTAGTAGTGAGGTTGTAAAACCCGTTTGACATGTTAGATCCAGGTAGTAGTGAGGGTGTAAAACCCGTGTGGCATGTTAGTTCAAGGTAGTTGTAAGGGTGTTAAACCCGTTTGACATGTTAGATTCAGGTAGTAGTGAGGGTGTAAAACCCGTTTGACATGTTAGATCTGGGTAGTAGGGAACTTGTAAAATCCGTGTGACATGTTAGATCCAGGTAGTAGTGAGGGTGTAAAACCCGATTGACATGTTAGAACCGGGTAGTAGGGAACTTGTAAAACCCGTTTGACATATTAGATCCAGGTAGTAGTGAGGGTGTAAAACCCGCGTGACATGTTAGATCGAGGTAGTTATGAGGATGTAAAACCCGTGTGACATGTAAGATCCAAGTAGTAGTGAGGTTGTAAAACCCGTTTAACATGTTAGAACCGGGTAGTAGTGAGGGTGTAAAACCCGTTTGACATGTTAGATCCACGTAGTTGTGAGGGTGTTAAACCCGTTTGACATGTTAGAACCGGGTAGTATGGAACTTGTAAAACCCGTTTGACATGTTAGATCCAGGTAGTAGTGAGGGTGTAAAACCCGTTTGACATGTTAGATCCAGGTAGCCATGAGGATGTAAAACCCGTGTGACATGTTAGATCCAGGTAGTAGTGAGGGTGTAAAACCCGTTTGACATGTTAGAACCGGGTAGTAGTGAGGGTGTAAAGACCGTGTGACATGTTAGATCCAGGTAGTAGTGAGGGTGTCAAACCCGTTTGAAATGTTAGATCCAGATAGAAGTGAGGGTGTAAAACCCGTTTGACATGTTAGAACCGGGTAGTAGTGAGGGTGTAAAACTCGTTTGACATGTTAGATCCAGGTAGTAGTGAGGGTGTAAAACCCGTGTGACATGTTAGGTCCAGGTAGTAGTGAGGGTGTAAAACCCGTTTGACATGTTAGATCCAGGTAGTAGTGAGGGTGTACAACCCGTTTGACATGTTAGATCCAGGTAGTAGTGATCGTGTAAAACCCGTGTGACATTTAGATCCAGGTAGTAGTGAGGGTGTAAAAACCCGTTTGACATGTTAGATCCAGGTAGTTATGAGGATGTAGAACCCGTTAGACATGTTAGAACCAGGTATTAGTGAGGGTGTAAAACCCGTGTGACATGTTAGATCCAGGTAGTTGTAAGGGTGTAAAAACCCGTTTGACATGTTAGAACAGGGTAGTTGTGAGGGTGTAAAACCCGTTTGACATGTTAGATCCAGGTAGTTATGAGGGTGTAAAACCCGTGTGACATGTTGGATCCAGGTAGAAGTGAGGGTATAAAACCCGTTTGACATGTTAGAACCGGGTAGTAGTGAGGGTGTAAAACCCGTTGGACATGTTCGAACCGGGTAGTAGTGAGGGTGTAAAACCCGTTTGACATGTTAGAACCGGGTAGTAGGGAACTTGTAAAACACGTTTGACATGTTAGATCCAGGTAGTAGTGAGGGTGTAAAACCCGTTTGACATGTTAGAACCGGGTAGTAGTGAGGTTGTAAAACCCGTTTGACATGTTAGAACCGGGTAGTAGTGAGGGTGTTAACCCCGTTTGACATGTAAGATCCATGTAGTAGTGAGGGTGTAAAACCCGTGTGACATGTTAGATCCAGGTAGTAATGAGGGCGTAAAACCCGTTTGACATGTTAGATCCAGGTAGTTATGAGGATGTAAAACCCGTTTGACATGTTAGATCCAGGTAGTTGTAAGGGTGTAAAACCCGTTTGACATGTTAGATTCAGGTAGTTGTGTTGGTGTAAAACCCGTTTGACATGTTAGAAAAGGATAGTTATGAGGGTGTAAAACCCGTTTGACTTGTTAGATCCAGGTAGTAGTGAGGGTGTAAAACACGTTTGACATGTTAGATTCAGGTAGTAGTGAGGGTGTAAAACCCGTTTGACATGTTAGGACCGGGCAGTAGGAAACTTGCAAGACCCGTTTGACATGTTAGATCCAGGTAGGAGTCAGGGTGTAAAACCCGTGTGACATGTTAGATCCAGGTAGTAGTGAGGGTGTAAAACCCATTTGACATGTTAGAACCGGGTAGTAGGGAACTTGTAAAACCCGTTGACATGTTGGATCCAGGTAGTAGTGAGGGTGTAAAACCCGTGTGACATGTTAGATCCAGGTAGTAGTGAGGGTTAGGTCCAGGTAGTAGTGAGGGAGTCAAACCCGTTTGACATTTTAGATCCAGGTAGTAGTGAGGGTGTAAAACCCGTTTGACATGTTAGATCCAGGTAGTAGTGAGGGTGTCAGACCCGTTTGACATTTTAGATCCAGGTAGTAGTGAGGGTGTAAAACCCGTTTGACATGTTAGATCCAGGTAGTATTGAGGGTGTAAAAGCCGTGTGACATGTTAGATCCAGATAGTAGTGAGGCTGTAAAACCCGTTTGACATGTTAAATCCAGGTAGTTGTAAGGGTGTAAAACCCGTTTGACATGTTAGATCCAGGTACTAGGGAACTTGTAAAACCCGTTTGACATGTTAGATCCAGGTAGTAGTGAGGGTGTAAAACCCGTGTGACATGTTAGATCCAGGTAGTAGTGAGGGTGTTAAACCCGTTTGACATGTTAGATCGAGGTAGAAGTGAGGGTGTAAAACCCGTTTGACATGTTAGATCCAGGTAGTAGTGAGAGTGTAAAACCCGTTTGACATGTTAGAACCGGGTAGTAGTGAGGGTGTAAAACCCGTGTGACATGTTAGATCCAGGTAGTAGTGAGGGTGTAAAACCCGTGTGACATGTTAGATCCAGGTAGTAGTGAGGGTGTAAAACCCGTTTGACATTTTAGATCCAGGTAGTAGTGAGGATGTAAAACCCGTGTGACATGTTATATCAAGGAAGTTATGAGGATGTAAACCCCGTTTGACATGTTAGATCCAGGTAGTTGTAATGGTGTAAAACCCGTTTGACATGTTAGAACCGGGTAGTAGGGAACTTGTAAAACCCGTTTGACATGTTAGATCCAGGTAGTAGTGAGGGTGTAAAACCCGTGTGACATGTTAGTTCCAGGTAGTAGTGAGGGTGTAAAACCCGTTTGACATGTTAGACCCAGGTAGTTGTAAGGGTGTAAAACCCGTTTGACATGTTAGAACCGGGTAGTAGGGAACTTGTAAAACCCGTTTGACATGTTAGATCCAGGTAGTAGTGAGAGTGTAAAACCCGTTTGACATGTTAGAACCAGGTAATAGTGAGGGTGTTAAACCCGTGTGACATGTTAGATCCAGGTAGTAGTGAGGGTGTAAAACCCGTGTGACATGTTAGATCCAGGTAGTAGTGAGGGTGTAAAACCCGTGTGACATGTTAGATCCAGGTAGTAGTGAGGGTGTAAAACCCGTTTGACATTTTAGATCCAGGTAGTAGTAAGGATGTAAAACCCGTGTGACATGTTATATCAAGGAAGTTATGAGGATGTAAACCCCGTTTGACATGTTAGATCCAGGTAGTTGTAATGGTGTAAAACCCGTTTGACATGTTAGAACCGGGTAGTAGGGAACTTGTAAAACCCGTTTGACATGTTAGATCCAGGTAGTAGTGAGGGTGTAAAACCCGTGTGACATGTTAGATCCAGGTAGTAGTGAGGGTGTAAAACCCGTTTGACATGTTAGACCCAGGTAGTTGTGAGGGTGTAAAACCCATTTGACATGTTAGATCCGGGTAGTAGGGAACTTGTAAAACCCGTGTGACATGTTAGATTCAGGTAGTCGTGAGGGTGTAAAACCCGTGTGACATGTTAGATCCAGGTAGTAATAAGGGTGTTAAACCCGTTTGACATGTTAGATCCAGGTAGTAGTGAGGGTGTTAAACCCGTTTGACATTTTAGATCCAAGTAGTAGTGAGGGTGTAAAACCCGTTTGACATGTTAGATCCAGGTAGTTATGAGGATTTAAAACCCGTTTGACATGTTAGAACCGGGTAGTAGGGAACTTGTAAAACCCGTTTGACATGTTAGATCCAGGTAGTAGTGAGGGTGTAAAACCCGTGTGACATGTTAGATCCAGGTACTAGTGAGGGTGTAATACCCGTTTGACATGTTAGACCCTGGTAGTTGTGAGGGTGTAAAACCCGTGTGACATGTTAGATCCAGGTAGTAGTTAGGGTGTAAAACCCGTTTGACATGTTAGATCCAGGTAGTAGTGAGGGTGTAAAACCCGTTTGACATGTTAGATCCGGGTAGTAGTGAGAGTGTAAATCCCATTTGACATGTTAGATATAGGTAGTCGTGAACATGTTAAACCCATTTGACATGTTAGAACCGGGTAGTAGGGAACTTGTAAAACACGTTTGACATGTTAGAACCGGGTAGTAGTGAGGGTGTAAAACCCGTTTGACATGTTAGATCCAGGTAGTAGTGGGGGTGTAAACCCCGTTTGACATGTTAGAACCGTGTAGTAGTGAGGTTGTAAAACCCGTTTGACATGTTATAACCGGGTAGTAGTGAGGGTGTAAAACCCGTTTGACATGTTAGAACCGGGTAGTAGGGAACTTGTAAAACCCGTTTGACATGTTAGAACCGGGTAGTAGGGAACTTGTAAAACCCGTTTGACATGTTAGATCCAGGTAGTAGTGAGGGTGTAAAACCGTGTGACATGTTAGATCCAGGTAGTAGTGAGGGTGTAAAACCCGTTTGACATGTTAGATCCAGGTAGTAGTGAGGGTGTAATATCCGTGTTAAATCTTAGATCCAGGTAGTAGTGAGGGTGTAAAACCCGTTTGACATGTTAGATCCAGGTTGTTATGAGGACGTAAAACCCGTTTGACATGTTAGATCCAGGTAGTTGTAAGGGTGTAAAACCCGTTTGACATGTTAGATTCAGGTAGTAGTGAGGGTGTAAAACCCGTTTGACATGTTAGAACCGGGAAGTAGTGAGGGTGTAAAACCCGTTTGACATGTTAGAACCGGGTAGTAGTGAGGGTGTAAAACCCGTTTGACATGTAAGAACCGGGTAGTACGGAACTTGTAAAACACGTTTGACATGTTAGATCCAGGTAGCAGTGAGGGTGTAAAACCCGTTTGACATGTTAGAACCGGGTAGTAGTGAGGTTGTAAAACCCGTTTGACATGTTAGAACCGGGTAGTAGTGAGGGGGTAAAACCCGTTTGACATGTAAGATCCAGGTAGTAGTGAGGGTGTAAAACCCGTGTGACATGTTAGATCCAGGTAGTAATTACGGCGTAAAACCCGTTTGACATGTTAGATCCAGGTAGATATGAGGATGTAAAACCCGTTTGACATGTTAGATCCAGGTAGTTGTAAGGGTGTAAAACCCGTTTGACATGTTAGATTCAGGTAGTAGTGAGGGTGTAAAACCCGTTTGACATGTTAGAAAATGGTTGTAGTGAGGGTGTAAAACCCGTTTGACATGTTAGATCCAGGTAGTAGTGAGGGCGTAAAACCCGTGTGACATGTTAGATCCAGGTAGTAGTGAGGGCGTAAAACCCGTTGGCATGTTAGATCCAGGTAGTAGTGAGGGTGTAAAACACGTTTGACATGTTAGATTCAGGTAGTAGTGAGGGTGTAAAACCCGTTTGACATGTTAGAACCGGGTAGTAGGAAACTTGTAAGACCCGTTTGAAATGTTAGATCCAGGTAGTATTGAGGGTGTAAGACCCGTGTGACATGTTAGAACCGGGTAGTAGGGAACTTGTAAAACACGTTTGACATGTTAGAACCGGGTAGTAGTGAGGTTGTAAACTCGTTTGACATGTTAGAACCGGGTAGTAGTGAGGGTGTGAAACCCGTTTGACATGTAAGATCCAGGTAGTAGTGAGGGTGTAAAACCCGTGTGACATGTTAGATCCAGGTAGTTATGAGGATGTAAAACCTGTTTGACATGTTAGATCCAGGTAGTTGTAAGGGTGTAAAACCCGTTTGACATGTTAGATTCAGGTAGTAGTGAGGGTGTGAAACCCGTTTGACATGTTAGAAAATGGTAGTAGTGAGGGTGTAAAACCCGTTTGACATGTTAGATCCAGGTAGTAGTGAGGGTGTAAAACACGTTTGACATGTTAGATTCAGGTAGTAGTGAGGGTGTAAAACCCGTTTGACATGTTAGAACCGGGTAGTAGGAAACTTGTAAGACCCGTTTAAAATGTTAGATCCAGGTAGTAGTGAGGGTGTAAAACCCGTGTGACATGTTAGATCCAGGTAGTAGTGAGGGTGTAAAACCCATTTGACACGTTATAACCGGGTAGTAGGGAACTTGTAAAACCCGTTGACATGTTAGATCAAGGTAGTAGTGAGGGTGTAAAACCCGTGTGACATCTTAGATCCACGTAGTAGTGAGGGTGTAAAACCCGTGTGACATGTTAGATCCAGGTAGTAGTGAGGGTGTAAAACCCGTTTGACATTTTAGATCCAGGTAGTAGTGAGGGTGTAAAACCCGTTTGACATGTTAGATCCAGGTAGTAGTGAGGGTGTAAAACCCGTTTGACATTTTAGATCCAGGTAGTAATGAGGGTGTAAAACCCGTTTGACATGTTAGATCCAGGTAGGGTTGATTGTGTAAAAGCCGTGTGACATGTTAGATCCAGATAGTAGTAAGGCTGTAAAACCCGTTTGACATGTTAAATCCAGGTAGTTGTAAGGGTGTAAAACCCGTTTGACATGTTAGATCCAGGTAGTAGGGAACTTGTAAAACCCGTTTGACATGTTAGATCCAGGTAGTAGTGAGATTGTAAAACCCGTGTGACATGTTAGATCCAGGTACTAGTGAGGGTGTTAAACCCGTTTGACATGTTAGATCGAGGTAGTAGTGAGGGTGTAAAACCCGTTTGACATGTTAGATCCAGGTAGAAGTGAGAGTGTAAAACCCGTTTGACATGTTAGAACCGGGTAGTAGTGAGGTTGTAAAACCCGTGTGACATGTTAGATCCAGGTAGTAGTGAGGGTGTAAAACCCGTTTGACATTTTAGATCCAGGTAGGAGTGAGGATGTAAAACCCATGTGACATGTTATATCAAGGAAGTTCTGCGGATGTAAAACAAGTTTGACATGTTAGATCCAGGTAGTTGTAATGGTGTAAAACCCGTTTGACATGTTAGAACCGGGTAGTAGTGAGGTTGTAAAGCCCGTGTGACATCTTAGATCCAGGTAGTAGTGAGGGTGTCAAACCCGTTTGAAATGTTAGATCCAGGTAGTAGTGAGGGTGTAAAACCCGTTTGACATTTAGATCCAGGTAGTAGTGAGGGTGTAAGTACCGTTTGACATGTTAGATCCAGGTAGTAGTGAGGGTGTTAAACCCGTTTGACATGTTAGACCCAGGTAGTTGTGAGGGTGTGAAACCCGTGTGACATGTTAGGTCCCGGTAATTGTGTGGGTGTAAAACCCATTTGACATGTTAGATCCAGGTAGTAGTGAGGGTGTTAACCCCGTGTGACACGTTAGATCCAGGTAGAAGTGAGGCTGTAAATCCCGTTTGACATGTTAGATCCAGGTAGTTGTAAGGGTGTAAAACCCGTTTGACATCTTATAACCGGGTAGTAGGGAACTTGTAAAACCCGTTTGACATGTTATATCCAGATAGTACTGAGACTCTAAAACCCGTGTGACATGTTAGATCCAGGTAGTAGTGAGGGTGTAAAACCCGTTTGACATGTTAGATCCAGGTAGTTGTAAGGGTGTAAAACCCGTTTGACATGTTAGAACCAGGTAGTAGGGAACTTGTAAAACCCGTTTGACATGTTAGATCCAGGTAGCAGTGAGGGTGTAAAACCTGTGTGACATGTTAGATCCAGGTAGTAGTGAGGGTGTAAAACCCGTTTGACATGTTAGATCCAGGTAGTAGTGAGGGTGTAAAACCCGTGTGGCATGTTAGATCAAGGTAGTTGTAAGGGTGTTAAACCCGTTTGACATGTTAGATTCAAGTAGTAGTGAGGGTGTAAAACCCGTTTGACATGTTAGATCCGGTTAGTAGGGAACTTGTAAAATCCATGTGACATGTTAGATCCAGGTAGTAGTGAGCGTGTAAAACCCGTTTGACATGTTAGATCCAGGTAGTAGTGAGGCTGTCAAACCCGTTTGACATGTGAGAACAGGGTAGTAGGGAACTTGTAAAACCCGTTTGACATATTAGATACAGGTAGTAGTGAGGGTGTAAAACCCGTGTGACATGTTAGATCGAGGTAGTTATTATGGTGTAAAACCCGTTTGACATGTTAGAGCAAGGTAGTATTGAGGGTGTAAAACCATTTTGACATGTTAGATCCAGGTAGTAGTGAGGGTGTAAAACCCGTTTGACATGTTAGATCGAGGTAGTAGTGAGGGTGTAAAAGCCGTGTGACATGTTAGATCCAGGTAGTAGTGAGGGTGAAAACCCGTTTGACATGTTAGATCCAGGTAGAAGTGAGGGTGTAAAACCCGTTTGACATGTTAGACCCAGGTAGTTGTGAGGGTGTAAAACCCGTTTGACATGTAAGATCCGGGTAGTAGGGAACTTGTAAAACCCGTTTGACATGTTAGATCCAGGTAGTAGTGAGGGTGTACAACCCGTGTGACATGTTAGATCCAGAAAGTAGTAAGGGTGTTAAACCCGTTTGACATGTTAGATCCAGGTAGTAGTGAGGGTGTCAAACCCGTTTGACATTTTAAATCCAGGTAGTAGTGAGGGTGTAAAACCCGTTTGACATGTTAGATCCAGGTAGTTATGAGGATTTAAAACCCGTTTGACATGTTAGAACCGGGTAGTAGGGAACTTGCAAAACCCGTGTGACATCTTAGATCCAGGTAGTAGTGAGGGTGTAAAACCCGTTTGACATTTTAGATCCAGGTAGGAGTGAGGATGTAAAACCCATGTGACATGTTATATCAAGGAAGTTCTGCGGATGTAAAACCCGTTTGACATGTTAGATCCAGGTAGTTGTAATGGTGTAAAACCCGTTTGACATGTTAGAACCGGGTAGTAGTGAGGTTGTAAAGCCCGTGTGACATCTTAGATCCAGGTAGTAGTGAGGGTGTCAAACCCGTTTGAAATGTTAGATCCAGGTAGTAGTGAGGGTGTAAAACCCGTTTGACATTAAGATCCAGGTAGTAGTGAGGGTGTAAGTACCGTTTGACATGTTAGATCCAGGTAGTAGTGAGGGTGTTAAACCCGTTTGACATGTTAGACCCAGGTAGTTGTGAGGGTGTGAAACCCGTGTGACATGTTAGATCCCGGTAGTTGTGTGGGTGTAAAACCCATTTGACATGTTAGATCCAGGTAGTAGTGAGGGTGTTAACCCCGTGTGACATGTTAGATCCAGGTAGAAGTGAGGCTGTTAATCCCGTTTGACATGTTAGATCCAGGTAGTTGTAAGGGTGTAAAACCCGTTTGACATGTTATAACCGGGTAGTAGGGAACTTGTAAAACCCGTTTGACATGTTAGATCCAGATAGTAGTGAGACTGTAAAACCCGTGTGACATGTTAGATCCAGGTAGTAGTGAGGGTGTAAAACCCGTTTGACATGTTAGATCCAGGTAGTTGTAAGGGTGTAAAACCCGTTTGACATGTTAGAACCAGGTAGTAGGGAACTTGTAAAACCCGTTTGACATGTTAGATCCAGGTAGTAGTGAGGGTGTAAAACCTGTGTGACATGTTAGATCCAGGTAGTAGTGACGGTGTAAAACCCGTTTGACATGTTAGATCCAGGTAGTAGTGAGGGTGTAAAACCCGTGTGGCATGTTAGATCAAGGTAGTTGTAAGGGTGTTAAACCCGTTTGACATGTTAGATTCAGGTAGTAGTGAGGGTGTAAAACCCGTTTGACATGTTAGATCCGGTTAGTAGGGAACTTGTAAAATCCGTGTGACATGTTAGATCCAGGTTGTAGTGAGCGTGTAAAACCCGTTTGACATGTTAGATCCAGGTAGTAGTGAGGCTGTAAAACCCGTTTGACATGTGAGAACAGGGTAGTAGGGAACTTGTAAAACCCGTTTGACATATTAGATCCAGGTAGTAGTGAGGGTGTTAAACCCGTGTGACATGTTAGATCCAGGTAGTAGTGAGGGTGTAAAACCCGTTTGACATGTTAGATCCAGGTAGTATTGAGGGTGTAAAACCATTTTGACATGTTAGATCCAGGTAGTAGTGAGGGTGTAAAACCCGTTTGACATGTTAGATCCAGGTAGTAGTGAGGGTGTAAAACCCGTGTGACATGTTAGATCCAGGTAGTAGTGAGGGTGAAAACCCGTTTGACATGTTAGATCCAGGTAGAAGTGAGGGTGTAAAACCCGTTTGACATGTAAGACCCAGGTAGTTGTGAGGGTGTAAAGCCCGTTTGACATGTAAGATCCGGGTAGTAGGGAACTTGTAAAACCCGTTTAACATGTTAGATCCAGGTAGTAGTGAGGGTGTACAACCCGTGTGACATGTTAGATCCAGATAGTAGTAAGGGTGTTAAACCCGTTTGACATGTTAGATCGAGGTAGTAGTGAGGGTGTAAAACCCGTTTGACATTTTAAATCCAGGTAGTAGTGAGGGTGTAAAACCTGTTTGACATGTTAGATCCAGGTAGTTATGAGGATTTAAAACCCGTTTGACATGTTAGAACCGGGTAGTAGGGAACTTGCAAAACCCGTTTGACATGTTAGATCCAGGTAGTAGTGAGGGTGTAAAACCCGTGTGACATGTTAGATCCAGGTAGTAGTGAGGGTGTAAAACCAGTTTGACATGTTAGATCCAGGTAGTTGTGAGGGTGTAAAACCCGTGTGACATGTTAGATCCAGGTAGTAGTGAGGGTGTAAAACCCGTTTGACATGTTAGATCCAGGTAGTAGTGAGGGTGTAAAGCCCGTTTGACATGTTAGATCCGGGTAGTAGTGAGAGTGTAAATCCCATTTGACATGTTAGATATAGGTAGTCGTGAACATGTAAATCCCATTTGACATGTTAGAACCGGGTAGTAGGGAACTTGTAAAACCCGTTTGACATGTTAGAAATGGGTAGTAGTGAGGGTGTTAAATCCGTTTGACATGTTAGATCCAGGTAGTTAGGAGGGTGTAAAACCCGTGTGACATGTTAGATCCAGGTAGTAGTGAATGTGTAAAACCCGTTTGACATGTTAGAACCGGGTAGTAGTGAGGTTGTAAAACCCGTTTGACATGTTAGAACCGGGTAGTAGTGATGGTGTAAAACCCGTTTGACATGTTAGAACCGGGTAGTAGGGAACTTGTAAAACCCGTTTGACATGTTAGATCCAGGTAGTAGTGAGGGTGTAAAATCCGTGTGAAATGTTAGATCCAGGTAGTAGTGAGGGTGTAAAACCCGTTTGACATGTTAGATCCAGGTAGTAGTGAGGGTGTAAAACCGTAAAACCCGTGTGACATGTTTGATCCAGGTAGTAGTGAGGGTGTAAAACCCGTTTGACATGTTAGATCCAGGTATTAGTGAGATTGTAAATCCCGTTTGACATGTTAGAACCGGGTAGTAGTGAGGGTGTAAAACCCGTTTGACATGTTAGAACCAGGTAGTAGGGAACTTGTAAAACCCGTTTGACATGTTAGATCCAGGTAGTATTGTAGGTGTAAAATCCGTGTGAAATGTTAGATCCAGGTAGTAGTGAGGGTGTAAAACCCGTGTGACAAGTTAGATCCAGGTAGTAGTGAGGGTGTAAAACCCGTGTGATGTTTGATCCAGGTAGTAGTGAGGGTGTAAAACCCGTTTGACATGTTAGATCCAGGTAGTTATGAGGATGTAAAACCCATTTGACATGTTAGAACCGGGTAGTAAGGAACTTGTAAAACCCGTTTGACATGTTAGATCCAGGTAGTAGTGAGGGTGTAAAGCCCGTGTGACATGTTAGATCAAGGTAGTAGTGAGGGTGTCAAACCCGTTTGAAATGTTAGATCCAGGTAGTAGTGAGGGTGTAAAACCCGTTTGACATTTAGATCCAGGTAATAGTGAGGGTGTAAGTTACGTTTGACATGTTAGATCCAGGTAGTAGTGAGGGTGTAAAACCCGTTTGACATGTTAGACCCAGGTAGTTGTGAGGGTGTGAAACCCGTGTGACATGTTAGATACAGGTAGTTGTGTGGGTGTAAAACCCATTTGACATGTTAGATCCAGGTAGTAGTGAGGGTGTTAACCCCGTGTGACATGTTAGATGCAGGTAGAAGTGAGGCTGTAAAACCCGTTTGACATGTTAGATCCAGGTAGTTGTAAGGGTGTAAAACCCGTTTGACATGTTATAACCGGGTAGTAGGGAACTTTTAAAACCCGTTCGACATGTTAGATCCAGATAGAAGTGAGACTGAAAACCCGTGTGACATGTTAGATCCAGGTAGTAGTGAGGGTGTAAAACCCGTTTGACATGTTAGATCCAGGTAGTTGTAAGGGTGTAAAACCCGTTTGACATGTTAGAACCAGGTGGTAGGGAACTTGTAAAACCCGTTTGACATGTTAGATCCAGGTAGTAGTGAGGGTGTAAAACCCGTGTGACATGTTAGATCCAGGTAGTAGTGATGGTGTAAAACCCGTTTGACATGTTAGATCCAGGTAGTAGTGAGGGTGTAAAACCCGTGTCGCATGTTAGATCAAGGTAGTTGTAAGGGTGTTAAAACCGTTTGACATGTAAGATTCAGGTAGTAGTGAGGGTGTAAAACCCGTTTGACATGTTAGATCCGGTTAGTAGGGAAATTGTAAAATCCGTGTGACATGTTAGATCCAGGTAGTAGTGAGGGTGTAAAACCCGTTTGACATGTTAGATCCAGGTAGTAGTGAGGCTGTAAAACCCGTTTGACATGTTAGAACCGGGTAGTAGGGAACTTGTAAAACCCGTTTGACATATTAGATCCAGGTAGAAGTGAGGGTGTAAAACCCGTGTGACATGTTAGATCGAGGTAGTTATGAGGGTGTAAAACCCGTTTGACATGTTAGAGCAAGGTAGTATTGAGGGTGTAAAACCATTTTGACATGTTAGATCCAGGTAGTAGTGAGGATGTACAACCCGTTTGACATGTTAGATCCAGGTAGTAGTGAGGGTGTAAAACCCGTGTGACATGTTAGATCCAGGTAGTAGTGAGGGTGTAAAACCCGTTTGACATGTTAGATCCAGGTAGTAGTGAGGGTGTAAAACCCGTTTGACATGTTAGAACCGGGTAGTAGGGAACTTGTAAAACCCGTTTGACATGTTAGATCCAGGTAGTAGTGTGTTGGTAAAACCCGTTTGACATGTTAGATCCAGGTAGTAGTGAGGGTGTAAAACCCGTGTGACATGTTAGATCCAGGTAGTATTGAGGGTGTAAAACCATTTTGACATGTTAGATCCAGGTAGTAGTGAGGGTGTAGAACCCGTTTGACATGTTAGATCCAGGTAGTAGTGAGGGTGTAAAACCCGTCTGACATGTTAGATCCAGGTAGTAGTGAGGGTGTAAAACCCGTTTGACATGTTAGATCCAGGTAGTTATGAGGATGTAGAACCCGTTAGACATGTTAGATCCAGGTACTAGTTAGGGTGAAAAACCCGTGTGACATGTTAGATCCAGGTAGTTGTAAGGGTGTAAAAACCCGTTTGACATGTTAGAACCGGGTAGTTGTGAGGGTGTTAAACTCGTTTGTTATGTTAGATCCAGGTTGTTATGAGGGTGTAAAACCCGTGTGACATGTTAGATCCAGGTAGTAGTGAGGGTGTAAAACCCGTGTGACATCTTAGATCCAGGTAGTAGTGAGGGTGTAAACCCGTTTGACATGTTAGATCCAGGTAGTAGTGAGGGCGTAAAACCCGTTTGACATGTTAGATTCAGGTAGTAGTGAGGGTGTAAAACCCGTGTGACATCTTAGATCCAGGTAGTAGTGAGGGTGTAAAACCCGTGTGACATCTTAGATCCAGGTAGTAGTGAGGGTGTAAAACCCGTTTGACATGTTAGATTCAGGTAGTAGTGAGGGTGTAAAACCCGTTTGACATGTTAGAACCGGGTAGTAGGGAACTTGTAAGACCCGTTTGACATGTTAGATCCAGGTAGTAGTGAGGGTGTAAAACCCGTGTGACATGGTAGAAACGGGTAGTAGGGAACTTGTAAAACCCAATTGACATGTTAGATCCAGGTAGTAGTAAGGGTGTAAAACCCGTTTGACATGTTAGATCCAGGTAGTGGTGAGGGTGTAAAACCCGTTTGACATGTTAGATCCAGGTAGTAGTGAGGGTGTAAAATCCGTGTGACATCTTAGATCCAGGTAGTAGTGAGGGTGTAATCCCCGTTTGACATGTTAGATCCAGGTAGTTATGAGGATGTAAAACCCGTTTGACATGTTAGATCCAGGTAGATGTAAGGGTGTTAAACCCGTTTGACATGTTAGATTCAGGTAGTAGTGAGGGTTTAAAACCCGTTTGACATGTTAGATCCAGGTAGTAGTGAGGGTGTAAAACCCGTTTGACATGTTAGATTCAGGTAGTAGTGAGGGTGTAAAACCCGTTTGACATGTTAGAACCGGGTAGTAGGGAACTTGTAAGACCCGTTTTACATGCAAGATCCAGGTAGTAGTGAGGGTGTAAAACCCGTGTGACATGTTAGATCCAGGTAGTAGTGAGGGTATAAAACCCGTTTGACATGTTAGATCCAGGTAGTTTGACATTGTAGATCCAGGTAGTAGTAGTGAGGGTGTAAAACCCGTTTGACATGTTAGATCCAGGTAGTATTCAGGGTGTAAAACCCGTGTGACATGTTAGATCCAGATAGAAGTGAGGCTGTAAAACCCGTTTGTTATGTTAAATCCAGGTAGTTGTAAGGGTATAAAACCCGTTTGACATGTTAGATCCAGGTAGTAGGGAATTTGTAAAACCCGTTTGACATGTTAGATCCGGGTAGTAGTGAGGGTGTAAAACCCGTGTGACATGTTAGATCCAGGTAGTAGTGAGGGTGTTAAACCCGTTTGACATGTTAGATCCAGGTAGAAGTGAGGGTGTAAAACCCTTTGGCATGTTAGATCCAGGTAGTAGTGAGGGTGTACACCCGTTTGACATGTTAGAACCGGGTAGTAGTGAGGGTGTAAAACCAGTGTGACATGTTAGATCCAGGTAGTAGTGAGGGTGTTAACCCCGTGTGACATGTTAGATCAAGGTAGTAGTGAGGGTGTAAAGCCCGTGTGACATGTTAGATCCAGGTAGTAGTGAGGGTGTAAAACCCGTTTGACATTTTAGATCCAGGTAGTAGTGAGGATGTAAAACCCGTCTGACATGTTATATCCAGGAAGTTATGAGGATGTAAAACCCGTTTGACATGTTAGATCCAGGTAGTTGTAAGGGTGTAAAACCCGTTTGACATGTTAGAACCGGGAAGAAGGGAACTTGTAAAACCCGTTTGACATGTTAGATCCAGGTAGTAGTGAGGGTGTAAAACCCGTGTGACATGTTAGATCCAGGTAGTAGTGAGTGTGTAAAATCCGTTTGACATGTTTGACCCAGGTAGTTGTGAGGGTGTAAAACCCGTTTGACATGTTAGATCCGGGTAGTAGGGAACTTGTAAAACCCGTTTGACATGTTAGATCCAGGAAGAAGTGAGGGTTTAAAACCCGTGTGACATGTTAGATCCAGGTAGTAGTGAGGTTGTTAAACCCGTTTGACATGTTAGATCCAGGTAGTAGTGAGGGTGAAAAACCCGTTTGACATGTTAGATCCAGGTGGTTATGAGGATTTAAAACCCATTTGACATGTTAGAACCGGGTAGTAGGGAACTTCTAAAACCCGTTTGACATGTTAGATCCAGGTAGTAGTGAGGGTGTAAAACCCGTGTGACATTTCAGATCCAGGTAGTAGTTAAGGTGTAATACCCGTTTGACATGTTACACCCAGGTAGTTGTGAGGGTGTAAAACCCGTGTGACATGTTAGTTCCAGGTAGTAGTGAGGGTTTAAAACCCGTTTGACCTGTTAGATCGAGGTAGTAGGGAACTTGTAAAACCCGTTTGACATGTTAGATCCGGGTAGTAGTGAGAGTGTAAAGTCCATTCGACATGTTAGATATAGGTAGTCGTGAACATTTAAGGCCCATTTGACATGTTAGAACCGGGTAGTAGGGAACTTGTAAAACCCGTTTGACATGTTAATCCAGGTAGTAGAGAGAATGTAAAACCCATTTGACATGTTAGTCCATGTTGTAGTAAGAGTGTAAAGCCCATTTGACATGATTGATCCAGGTAGTAGGGAACTTGTAAAACCCATTTGACATGTAAGAACCAGAGAAAAGTGAAAATGAAAAACCCATTTGACATGTTAGAACCTGGTAGTAGCGAACATGTAAAACCCGTTTGACATGTTAGTACAGGTAGTAGAGAACGTTTAAAACCCGTTTGACATGTTAGAACCAGGTAGTAGTGAACGTGTAAAACCTATTTGTCATGTTCGAACCAGGTAGAAGTGAGAATGTAAAAAATGCGTGACATGTTTGATCCAGGTAGTAGTGAGAATGTAAAATCTGTGTGACATGTTAGATCTAGGTAGTAGTGAGAGTGTAAAATCTGTGTGAGTTGTTAGATCCAGGCAGCAGAGAGAGTGTAAAATCTATGTGACATGTTAGATCTAGGTAGTAGTGAGAGTGTAAAATCTGTGTGAGATGTTAGATCCAGGTAGTAGTGAGAGTGTAAAATCTATGTGACATGTTAGATCCAGGTAGCAGTGAGAGTTTAAAATCTGTGTGAGATGTTAGATCCAGGTAGCAGTGAGAGTGTAAAATCTATGTGACATGTTAGATCCAGGTAGCAGTGAGAGTGTAAAATCTGTGTGAGATGTTAGATCCAGGTAGAAGTGAGAGTGTAAAATCTATGTGACATGTTAGATCCAGGTAGTAGTGAGAATGGAAAATCTGTGTGAGATGTTAGATCCAGGTAGCAGTGAGAGTGTAAAATCTGTGTGACATGTTAGATCTAGGTAGTAGTGAGAGTGTAAAATCTGTGTGAGATGTTAGATCCAGGTAGCAGTGAGAGTGTAAAATCTGTGTGAGATGTTAGAGCCAGGTAGTAGTGAGAGTGTAAAATCTATGTGACATGTTAGGTCTAGGTAGTAGTGGGAGTGTAAAATCTGTGTGAGATGTTAGATCCAGGTAGCAGTGAGAGTGTAAAATCTGTGTGAGATGTCAGATCCAGGTAGTAGTGAGAGTGTAAAATCTGTGTGAGTTGTTAGATCCAGGTAGAAGTGGGAATGTAAAATCTGTGTGAGATGTTAGATCCAGGTAGCAGTGAGAGTATAAAATCTGTGTGAGATGTTAGATCCAGGTTGAAGTGAGAGTGTAAAATCTGTGTGAGATCTTAGATCCAGGTAGTAGTGAGAATGTTAAATCTGTGTGACATATAAGATCCAGGTAGTAGTGAGAGTGTAAAATCTGTGTGAGATGTTAGGTCCAGGTAGTAGTAAGAATGTTAAATCTGTGTGAGATGTTAGATCCAGGTAGCAGTGAGAGTGTAAAATCTGTGTGAGATGTTAGATCCAGGTAGTAGTGAGAATGTTAAATCTGTGTGAGATGTTAGATCCAGGTAGAAGTGAGAGTGTTAATTCTGTAAGACATGTCAGATCCAGGTAGTAGTGAGAGTGTAAAACCTGTGTGACATGTTAGATACAGGTAGTAGTGAGAGTGCGAAATCTGTGTGACATGTTAGATCCAGCGCAGTAGTGAGAGTGTTAATTCTGTGTGGCATGTTAGATCCAGGTAGTAGTGAGAGTGTAAAATCTGTGTGAGATGTTAGATCCAGGTAGTAGTGAGAGTGTACAATCTGTGTGACATATAAGATCCAGGTAGTAGTGAGAGTGTAAAATCTGTGTGAGATCTTAGATCCAGGTAGTAGTGAGAATGTTAAATCTGTGTGACATATAAGATCCAGGTAGTAGTGAGAGTGTAAAATCTGTGTGAGATGTTAGGTCCAGGTAGTAGTAAGAATGTTAAATCTGTGTGAGATGTTAGATCCAGGTAGCAGTGAGAGTGTAAAATCTGTGTGAGATGTTAGATCCAGGTAGTAGTGAGAGTGTTAATTCTGTAAGACATGTCAGATCCAGGTAGTAGTGAGAGTGTAAAACCTGTGTGACATGTTAGATACAGGTAGTAGTGAGAGTGCGAAATCTGTGTGACATGTTAGATCCAGCGCAGTAGTGAGAGTGTTAATTCTGTGTGGCATGTTAGATCCAGGTAGTAGTGAGAGTGTAAAATCTGTGTGAGATGTTAGATCCAGGTAGTAGTGAGAGTGTAAAATCTGTGTGAGATGTTAGATCCAGGTAGTAGTGAGAGTATAAAATCTATGTGAGATGTTAGATCCAAGTAGCAGTGAGAGTGTTAATTCTGTGTGACATGTCAGATCCCGGTGAGAGTGTAAAATCTGTGTGAGATGTTAGGTCCAGGTAGTAGTAAGAATGTTAAATCTGTGTGAGATGTTAGATCCAGGTAGCAGTGAGAGTGTAAAATCTGTGTGAGTTGTTAGATCCAGGCAGCAGAGAGAGTGTAAAATCTATGTGACATGTTAGATCTAGGTAGTAGTGAGAGTGTAAAATCTGTGTGAGATGTTAGATCCAGGTAGTAGTGAGAGTGTAAAATCTATGTGACATGTTAGATCCAGGTAGCAGTGAGAGTTTAAAATCTGTGTGAGATGTTAGATCCAGGTAGCAGTGAGCGTGTAAAATCTATGTGACATGTTAGATCCAGGTAGCAGTGAGAGTGTAAAATCTGTGTGAGATGTTAGATCCAGGTAGAAGTGAGAGTGTAAAATCTATGTGACATGTTAGATCCAGGTAGTAGTGAGAATGGAAAATCTGTGTGAGATGTTAGATCCAGGTAGCAGTGAGAGTGTAAAATCTGTGTGACATGTTAGATCTAGGTAGTAGTGAGAGTGTAAAATCTGTGTGAGATGTTAGATCCAGGTAGCAGTGAGAGTGTAAAATCTGTGTGAGATGTTAGAGCCAGGTAGTAGTGAGAGTGTAAAATCTATGTGTCATGTTAGGTCTAGGTAGTAGTGGGAGTGTAAAATCTGTGTGAGATGTTAGATCCAGGTAGCAGTGAGAGTGTAAAATCTGTGTGAGATGTTAGATCCAGGTAGTAGTGAGAGTGTAAAATCTGTGTGAGTTGTTAGATCCAGGTAGAAGTGGGAATGTAAAATCTGTGTGAGATGTTAGATCCAGGTAGCAGTGAGAGTATAAAATCTGTGTGAGATGTTAGATCCAGGTTGAAGTGAGAGTGTAAAATCTGTGTGAGATCTTAGATCCAGGTAGTAGTGAGAATGTTAAATCTGTGTGACATATAAGATCCAGGTAGTAGTGAGAGTGTAAAATCTGTGTGAGATGTTAGGTCCAGGTAGTAGTAAGAATGTTAAATCTGTGTGATATGTTAGATCCAGGTAGCAGTGAGAGTGTAAAATCTGTGTGAGATGTTAGATCCAGGTAGTAGTGAGAATGTTAAATCTGTGTGAGATGTTAGATCCAGGTAGAAGTGAGAGTGTTAATTCTGTAAGACATGTCAGATCCAGGTAGTAGTGAGAGTGTAAAACCTGTGTGACATGTTAGATACAGGTAGTAGTGAGAGTGCGAAATCTGTGTGACATGTTAGATCCAGCGCAGTAGTGAGAGTGTTAATTCTGTGTGGCATGTTAGATCCAGGTAGTAGTGAGAGTGTAAAATCTGTGTGAGATGTTAGATCCAGGTAGTAGTGAGAGTGTACAATCTGTGTGACATATAAGATCCAGGTAGTAGTGAGAGTGTAAAATCTGTGTGAGATCTTAGATCCAGGTAGTAGTGAGAATGTTAAATCTGTGTGACATATAAGATCCAGGTAGTAGTGAGAGTGTAAAATCTGTGTGAGATGTTAGGTCCAGGTAGTAGTAAGAATGTTAAATCTGTGTGAGATGTTAGATCCAGGTAGCAGTGAGAGTGTAAAATCTGTGTGAGATGTTAGATCCAGGTAGTAGTGAGAGTGTTAATTCTGTAAGACATGTCAGATCCAGGTAGTAGTGAGAGTGTAAAACCTGTGTGACATGTTAGATACAGGTGGTAGTGAGAGTGCGAAATCTGTGTGGCATGTTAGATCCAGGTAGTAGTGAGAGTGTAAAATCTGTGTGAGATGTTAGATCCAGGTAGTAGTGAGAGTGTAAAATCTGTGTGAGATGTTAGATCCAGGTAGTAGTGAGAGTATAAAATCTATGTGAGATGTTAGATCCAAGTAGCAGTGAGAGTGTTAATTCTGTGTGACATGTCAGATCCCGGTAGAAGTAAGAGTG
The DNA here is from genome assembly GCA_038501625.1 of Corbicula japonica. Lineage (NCBI taxonomy): Eukaryota > Metazoa > Mollusca > Bivalvia > Venerida > Cyrenidae > Corbicula > Corbicula japonica. The sequence goes on from JAZAYU010000287.1 coordinate 321,243, forward strand.
TAAAATCTGTGTGACATGTAAGATCCAGAGTAGTGAGAATGTAATATCTGTGAGACATGTTAGATCCAGGTAGTAGTGAGAATGTAATATTTGCGAGACATGTTAGATCGGGTAGTGGTGAGAATGTAAAAACTATGTGGCATGTCAGATCCAGGAAGTAGTGAGAGTGTAAAATCTGTGTGACATGTTAGATCCAGGTAGAAGTGAGAATGTAAAATCTGTGTGACATGTTAGATCCAGGTAGTAGTGAGAGTGTAAAACCTGTGTGACATGTTAGGTACAGGTAGTAGTGAGAGTGCGAAATCTGTGTGACATGTTAGATCAAGCGCAGTAGTGTGAGTGTTAATTCTGTTTGGCATGTTAGATCCAGGTAGTAGTGAGAGTTTAAAATCTATGTGACATGTTAGATCCAGGTAGTTGTGAGGGTGTAAATCCCGTGTGACATGTCAGATCCAGGAAGTAGTGAGAGTGTAAAACCTGTGTGACATGTTAGATCCAGGTAGTAGTGAGCATGTAATATCTGTGAGACATGTTACATCCTGGTAGTAGTGAGAGTGTAATATCTGTGTGACATGTTAGATACAGGTAGTAGTGAGAATGTAAAATCTATGTGACATGTTAGATCCAGGTTGTAGTGAGAATGTAAAATCTGTCTGACATGTTAGCTCCAGGAAGTAGTGAGAGTGTAAAATCTGTGTGACATGTTAGATCCAGGTTGTAGTTAGAGTGTGAAAACCTTGTTACAGTGGTGAAATAGATTAAAAGGGACTTCGAAAGCCATTGAACACGACAAATATGAAAATATTGCAGGCTCGGTTTGATTGAGACTGTTCATGGACTGTAATGGAAATGCATATTACTGTCCACGCCGCCTTGCCCCCGGTCGTGCGCAACTTAATATTTACACCAATACAGTACAATTTTGACCATCCCAATCGACTTTATGATAGTAAAAAGGCCATTTGACATGTTACATCCAGGTAGTAGAATGAAAGTGCACGACAGATTGTCTTATCTGTGTCTTTAAAACTGGGCTTTTCTCCATTCTTTGATCTGAATGATACGACATAATATTTTAGTGTGATTGTAGCGATTCATAATTTCTGATCATAGGCAGTGTGAGTGTGCCGTCATTCACTTTGTCGTCAACATGGCTGTTCCAACAGCCATTCAAAAAAAACGTAATATCAAGAATCCTTCTCATTATATATGTTTTAATGCAAATATTTATGTGTGTAAATATAAGAACTGAATCGATATTTGACATTGTTAGATGGTTTTCAATTGACCATGAACAGCAGTTGGATTGTTAAAAGTAAGCATGAAGCCCTTCTATACACACAACTGTTGGGACGGGATTTACATTTGTATGTTGGGACGGGCTAGGTGTTGGGACGGGTTGTCTTTTTGGAACGGACTGTCTGTAGTGTTGGCATAACTTATAGCCTAACCAAATTCGCTGTTTTAATTTATTCATTTGGATGCAAATTTACATGTGGGTTGTATCTAAAAAGAAGAGCAATAACTTATGTTTAAACTAAATAATACATTGATGGAAACCATCAAAAATCGACAAAATTCTTTAAATTACATCGAGAACAAACAGACCGGTCACTGTAGTTTGTGCAGTGTAGCGGCCATAAAACGTCTCCCCGTACATTTAGTCAGTACTGTTATCAGTAAAATAACCTGTTACCGATGTCATGCAGTGATGGTTACGTATATCAGGGCTATCCGATTAATCATTTTTGGGGGTTTGTCCCGGCTAGCTCAGTTTTTTGCGTCGCAGGAATTGCAGGGCTAGGCGCTGTCGCCGTGACGGTGCGGGTTCGCTCCAGCTTGAGGCACTATCATTTATTAGTTATTTTAGGATAATAAAACACACAAGTTATGAAAATGATTTTATTTTGATCGAAATAAAAGCTGCTATTGAATTTTATACATAGATAAACAGAAAAAAGCAGTCGTAACACCTACTATGTAATTTACTATTAAACAAGCAAGAACAGATACAATGAAGAAACTTACTTTCAAATAAGGACGGGGGAATAAATTCAGACAACCGCTCACCTCGAGAAAAAATATTTACAATGAAAATGGATCACATTGCACATTAAAACTTTTTTGGAAACACCATGATTTTAGATTCCTTAGCATTTGAAAAAAATCAAATGATGTTTTCTGATTTAAAAAAAATGATTTAATTTGTCAAAAACGTATATTTAAAAAAAGTTCAATGTTGCATGTAGTTGTACTCGAAAACTCTATGGAAGCCGTGTAGCCCCACTCTAATAACTGTAGCTCTATGAATTTCCTGCTCTAAAAATGTTTTTTATCTGGTGTAGTTCCGCGCAAAATGATTGCTCACCGTTTGTGATAAGCCATCCTTAGAGAACGGTAAAGAAACATGTGCGTAGATATGTTCTTAATGATATTAACAAGATTAAAGGGGTTGGACCAAAACGGGAATAAAAGATTTTTATTATGTAAACTTGACAGCCGTGTAGATAAAGTGGTATATGAAGACCAAAAAATAATTTAATAATTGAATTTAGCAATTGTCAATGTAAAATTGCGAAACACCACGGCTTGACTGAAAATATCAATAAAGTTTTCACATGAATTGAAAAAAAGATCAAATTAAGTTTTATATTTGTTTGAAAGAGACTGAAGTTTTCAACACATAGTATGCATATTAAAAAAAATTACGCCGTTATTTGCAGTTGTACCTTCCCTCATACATTTACATGTATCTCTGCTTCAACAAAAATACTGATCCTGTAAAGAAAAAAAAAGATATCACTGGATGTAATATACGCTCAAAATCTGCGTATGGTTATCAACTACCATCTAAAAAAGTTTAAGCTTTCAAAAAAGTTAAATATGCACATCAGGAATTTCCACATTCAGAAGACATAACCTCCCCACGCAGCCATAAAATAGAGGGAGAAAAGGCATGATTTATAAAATGACCTGATTTCAAAACAGATATCGCCAGCAATTAACAAAACTGAGGATTATAAACATCTTAATCTCCATATTTTCTAAATTTTCCCTGTACATTTACTTAAAATGTGCGCTTTAGTTGAAAATTCTAATCACTAGTTACGTGTTTAAAACTTACTTATTCAAATTTCTCTTTTATAAAAATTGCAATCGGATTCAGAAAAAAGTGAAATATGCATATCAGGAATCGCCAAAACCAGAAAAAAACAGCGTCCCCATACAGCCAAAATGTACAGAGGAAAAGAACATGTTATGAGTTTATTTATAGAGAATAAATTTCAAATGCACACCACATACACGATAAAGAAAACCATTGAGATAACCGTCTTGGAACGGCAGTGTCAAAATAATATGCTACTGTGGGTTTAAAGCAGGTTCTAGGGTGAATGAATCTCACGGATGCCCCAATAGGTTCTCATATGAACAAACAGGTACAAGTTGTCATCATAGTGAAATAACTCCAACTCACCCATCCACTTGACAATCTTCCATGCAATAGTACACAAACATATAACAATATAGGAAGCTAATAGCATTGTAAAGCAAACGGGCGGGTACACAATGTTCTTACCGAGACCAGAGCTCCAGGTGTAAAATCAGCAAGAACACAGCGAAAGGGTTAAAAGAAGCAGTTCAAGCTTCTAGGTTCTTTCACAAGATTACCCTATTAACCTTCATAAACTCTAAATACCCTAAGCCAAAATTAGTCTTAGAACATGCCGAGTGTAACAATAAGTAAGACTTTCAACTTCATAGAGTTGATGAGTTCTTACAACAATGTCATCGGCTTCCTCATCTAATTTCTGTTAACTTTGTATAGAAAAAGAAGCCAAACGTGAAAGCTTATTATGGTTTCCAGAATGTTGATATAATTTGAATGTCATGAATGGAACAATGAACACGTTATTTTCTTTTAATGTAACAATTAGCCTTTATCCCGAGCGACCTCGGCTTTCGTCTTCGTATTCAAAACAAATCGAAAATGTCAAAATCTGAATTTTTCGGCGTTAGCTGTCTAAGCTCACTTTTGACCTAGTTTTTCGACCAATGAAATATTGTAAATAAAACTTATTATGCAGCGGGAAAATCAAATAGATTATTTTGATTGGTTATTAGTGGGTTTCGTTAATGATTACCGTAACGATTTTCATATTGTGTGTTAGTATTTACATGGCACTTATATGTTCGGGCATTTTCGTTTTTAAAAGAAAGCGATAATTTTATTGGAGAAAAAGATATTTACGGTTTAAATAACCAGTTAAGTCAATTGATGGCTTAAATACGATTTTATATGGAATATTCATGGGTGTCAGGTAAACACTCAAGTACAATACACAGTGTAAAACGACAGAGAAGTGCTGATATTTCTGGTTCTTACTGGTTCCTTCTTAGTTCCTTTAATACTGATTGTTAATTTCAAGTCCAGATATTCAAATCGCCTTGGTGTAGTGGTTATCACACTCGCCTCTCAAGCGGAGGCCCCGGGTTCAATTCTCGGGAGGGACACTTTTTTTAAGTTAATTTACGTAAACGTTGGTAGATTTCGCTCTTGTAACAAGTTGTTATTATTTTCATTTATTGTATTTTAATAACATTTATTCGTCATTAGTACTAACTCTACAAGAGGTATTTTATTGAAACTGAATAAATGTACAGTTAATGTTAGACATTCTTCTTTAATCGACGTATTATCACCGGACGAAATTTGTGCACGCTCTTTATTTTATTCTTTATTACATATAAAAATCTTCTCCATCAACGCCGTTTATCTTTTTTAAAGATATTTTTTGTTTTAAATGTTGCCTTCTTGATAAATAAAATCATTTCAACGCGGCAAAACAATGTATGAAATTAATAATACATCAGTCAATATCCGATAGCTGAGTTACATTCTTAGAATGTGTAGACCCTGGTAAAAGAAGACGATTTCATCGACAAGTCGTTCTTTCTTCCAGTGGATGACCTGAAAGCAGTAGATATCAGTTTATTAATGGCATTACTTTTGCAATTGATCAAACATATCATGTTATGATTTTCCTTACATGTAATCTTAAAACTCTATTCAACAAACTCTTGTTCTTTATCAAGAAAAATGCAGATTTTTTATTCGGCGTTAGCTGTCTAAGCTCAGTTTTGACCTAGTTTTTCGACCAATGAAATATTGTAAATAAAATTTATTATGCAGCGGGAAAATCAAATAGATTATTTTGATTGGTTATTAGTGGGTCTTGTTAATGATTACCGTAACGATTTTTATATTGTGTGTAATATTTACCTGGCGCTTATATGTTCGGGCATTTTCGTTTTAAAAAGCGTTAATTGTATTGGAGAAAAAGATATTTACGGTATAAATAACCAGTTAAGTCAACTGATGGCTTAAATACGATTTTATATGGAATATTCATAGGTGTCAGGTAAACACTCGAGTACAATACACAGTGTAAAACGACAGAGAAGTGCAGATATTTCTGGTTCTTACTGGTTACTTTCTAGTTTCTTTGATACTGATTGTTAATTTCAAGTCCAGAAATGCTAAACGCCTTGGTCTAGTGGTTATCACACTCGCCTCTCAAGCGGAGGCCCCGGGTTCAATACTCGGGAGGGACACTTTCTTTTAAAGTTTATTTACGTAAAAGTTGGTAGATTTCGCTCTTGTAACAAGTTGTTATTATTTTCATTTATTGTATTTTAATGACATTTATTCATCATTAGTGCTAACTCTACAAGAGGTATTTTATTGAAACTGAATGTACAGTTAATGTTAGACATTCTTCTTTAATCGACGTATTATCACCAGACGAAATTTTTGCACGGTCTTTATTTCTTTCTTTCCCATATATAAAAATCTTTTCCATCAACGCCGTTTATCTTTTTTAAAGATATTTCTTGTTTAGGTTACATTGTGGATAGCGTATTGATATTTCAAAATGGATGTAACCTTAATATTAAAAAAAATCTGTATTTTTCTTGATAAAGAACAAAAGTTCGAAAATTCGGAAATAAAAGAGTGATAATTTTTAATAGAGTTCTAAGTGACTACTTACACTCGTCTGAGTATTTGTCCCGAAAATATGTTAAAATGCCTTAATTTATCTATAGTTCTTCTGAGAATTATTTGATGTAAACGCATATATGGTTAAATATACAACGTTTGGAGTAGAAAGAGATAGAGAATAGTTTATGTGGCATTTTTTTATGTTTTCGCTCTACGCCGTTAAGGGCAGTGCAATTGAATGAACTTAAATGGCGACTTGTTGACTTTGGATATATTAACGGACTAAGCTGATAGGACTTGCACTTGAATAGACCTTAATGGCGACTTCGCTTACCTTTGATTACATGGATGTTTTACTGATCACCAGCACAAATACCACCTCCTTGCTTACACGATTCTTCTGAGCGATCTGGCTGCTTGCAGTAGAAATTGTTCTTGTCTATACATTCGACTACTCTACCGAAACAGGCAAAAAATGGAATCTTGTAGCTGCAGTAGCAAGCTTTGCCAGGTGGAGCAGATAGCGATATTTTGCAACCGCCCTGATCAATAATGCTTTTATATTGGTAATTACAGTTGCAAGTTTCTGAAACAGAGTGAACACAAATTCATTGATAGAATAAGCGATATTTTACATTAATTTTAATATTAATATAGGCCTAAATTTGCTTTTTGGTTTGTGTGGTTTGGAGGCGAGAACAAATTAATCCTAATCCATACTGGAATAAAAAGTGACGACCTTCCTGGAAGGGGTTGCTTTCATGCGTTGATTTTGAAAACGAGGTTTTACATGCTCGACATGAAAAATACAGATTAAATTTGAATCTGAAACTCGGCGATTTCAAAAGTGTGATTATATTTATTCGTTATTTTTGTTACAGAAAATCATGAAATTGACAAACGGATCGGAAGCAAATCAATCTGGGTATGAGCGCAATAGAAGCCCAATTAAATTGGAATCGGAATGGAATTAAAACGAATCGATATGAGAGTATTGATCACTTGAAGCGAAAAGATCGGAGCGTTTGGAACGGATCGGAGTGGATTGCTACTATAATACATATTGGTTATAAATAGTAGCGCTCCGAATTCTATCGATTCTTTTATCAGATATCGTCCATACGAACATAAATGTTAACAATAATATGGGCATTTTCTGTTATCAATGATACTAAATATGAATAAATTAAACAATAATTATTTATTTTTAATTTAAGGAATATCCACTTATATTTATACTTAAAATGCGTTCAAAAAATATTTCTTTAAAGCACTTCCTCGTATTAATCTTGATAACAAATGTTCGATGATTTGCTACATATAATCATACACGAGCGTCCTTTTAAAATGAAAATGTAACTATGAGCACGAAACAAATCTTTAATCCTTTTTTGTTTTATTATTAATTCCCAGTTTATTTATCATAAATATCGTTAAGACAAAAGAAACTTCATAGAACATTCAAATATTTCGGTATGCATAATATTAATGGTAGAATTGACTAAATCTCAATAAGTAGCGGAAGAAAAGGATGAGAGAGAAACGATTCTTTAGAGCGCATCGTAAGGATCGAAATACTTGGAATGCAAACGAAGTATAATTTGATTGGAATTACAATGGAATCTGAATGGTTTAATTGTACAAGACTTAGTGTTAAGCGGATCGGAAGCTGACCGGAGCGGAATCGACAAAACTGTCAATTTCATGATTTTCAGTACTGTACACAGTATTAATTTGGTAAGGGGACTTGGCCCCAGTGACCCAAACTCGAAATGCAAAATGAAAAAAGGTTATCTACCCACCAAGATAAGTGAAAATAGTTCAAAACGCTCTCACGTTATTAATAATCAGACATGGACATTTTAATTTAGTAAGAGTGACATTGACCTTGATCCCAGTTACTTCAATACTTCAAATATAATCATTAAATGGAATGGTGTTAATCTGAAAATACCGTGTTCACCGCCATATGCATACCATCGTTCGGGATGGATCAAAATTGTCCTGTTTACTGGTGTAAATATTGAGTAGCGCCTAACCCGGAGCTAGGCGGCGTGGTCAGTAGCATGCATTTAAATTACTTCCTATGAACAGGCTCAGTCAAACAGAGCCTGTAATAGTTTCATATTTGTCGTGTTTGGTGGCTTTCAAAGTTACCTTTCCATATAATAAAATGTCTCAACGAAGACTTTCATTAAGTTTGTTGGGGATAGCTGGGGAAAGCTCAAGCCTTTTTAAAGTTAATGTTTAGACAAGAACCACGCCCCCCCCCCCCAAAAAAAAAGAAGAGCACAAAAATACAATTCTAAAATTATTGTAATTACTTCAATACTAGCTTCTTCCATTTATTAATTTTAACTCGTATGGTGCATGAAATAACTTTTAAATTTCGGTAGCGTTTACAGTGGTAATACCAAAATATATTTACTTTCCTTATATTTCTCTATTTATTGCAGAAATAACGGGATCTTGAATAAATGCGCATTTGGCATATGTCTCTCAATGATTCGGTTAAAATAATAGCTAGTGTTTTGAGATTTAACTATAAATCGTCACAAAAAGATACTTTATATTATTAAATTGAGGGATACGAAATACGAATCAATTTTAACCAGATACATGTATAATGTTACCATTTTCACAATTGTTTCCTGTATAACCTTGTAGGCAAGTGCAAGTATATCCATTTACATTTGTTTCACATGTTCCACCATTTCGGCAAGGATAAGAAGCGCATTTATTTATGACTGAAATGAAACATTCGATTAAAGCATGACATACAGCTGGTTTAGATCTGATGCAGAAACGCACCTCATGATGTACGCATTCAAGTGTGTTGTTATCAATCTTCTAGCTTGTTAAAATGTTTATTATACCAATTTGAAAAAGAAAGTTCTTGGCAGTTTTTATACTTTTACTCAAACATCAGCTGTAGCGTTAATTGTGGTAACATCAAGAAATAAAATATTGTCTAGTCTCTATATTTTTCTTTATTTATTGCAGACATTGTGTTTATTTTCAAGGAACAAGGAATTAAATGCGTGCTTGCAAATGTCCGTCGATAAATCATTTTAATGCGGACCTTATGTGTTAACATTAAACTAGAATAAAGCTAACCCTCCGTCACAAAATAATATTTCTTATGCCATTTAGTGGATTGATCTGAAATACAAATCGATATTCAACCAGAAGAAATAGTTACCAGTTTCGCAATTGATTCCTGAAAAGCCGCTTTGACAAATGCAAGTATACCCATTCACATTATCTCGACAAGATCCACCATGCCTGCAAGGTCCTGATGCGCATTCATTTACATCTAAAATGAAACATTCGTCTGTGCAATATATGGCATGTATACACATACACAATGATGTTCACAACAAAGTATGAAGTTGTTAATTTTTTTCGAAACAATACGTGCTTTTTTCATAATAACTATCCATCTGCAATTTGTAAAAAAAGGGTTATACATATTTAAAAGAGAAAATTGTAGACAATCGTTTATTAATTCTTGATGAAATTACCAGATTTCATTATTACTATCCAAAAAGGCCTCAAAGCAACCTTGCGCGTCGAAACAAGAATGAAAGAGCAAATTGTAGACTGTCATGTTATTATTTTACTCAGTCGTCTGAGGTAGATATAGTTTCTGCAGCGTTTACTGTGATACTACCAAGACATGATATATTGACTAGACTTATTTTTCTCTCCTCTCCCCTCTTCTTTTTCGCTGCGTGGTGAGGCTGTTTTTGTGAGTGTAACCAATGATATGCATATTTCGCCTTTTTCTATTTATTGCAGAAACAATGGAATGGGTATAACATTTAATCCGTGCTGGCATATATCTGTTAATGATTCCTTTTAATAAAAAGATTAGTTGCTGACACCCAACTATAATTGCACTAATCGTCCGTCACTTAAATTTATTATTGATAATACATATATCTATTTGACGAATACGACTTACGAATCAATCAAGGTCATGAAACGCTTTCAGTTATATCTGCAATAAAGCATTCGTCTGTTGAAGCATAACATAATACACATTAAGGTGACCATGACACCATTTTTTGATTATTTAATAAAGAGTAACCAGTACGATTCAATATTCATCCAGATGTAATTGTTACCACTTTCACAATTGATTCCTGCATAGCCTCTTCGACAAGAGCAAGTATAGCCATTCACATAATCTGCACATATTCCGCCATTTCTGCAGGGTTCTGATGCGCAGTCATCAATGTCTGAAATGAAAGATTCTTCTGCTGAAAATATGGTATGTTATACATTGAGGTCGATTTGGAAAACATCTTATCCAGTCGCATAAACCCTGATGCTCACATGACAGTATGATCATGTTAATTTTTTCCAAACAAAACATACGTATTTCTAATTTAATCTTCCAGTTGCAGTTTTGCCCCTATTAACGAGGGTTTTAAAAAATTGAAAGAGCAAAAAGAAAATTAAAGTCAGTTGTTTTTTTCTAATATCTGAGGAACATTTTCATAAAACTATCCATCTGCAATTTGTAAAACAGGGTTATACAATGATGTTCACAACAAAGTATGACGTTGTTAATTTTTTTCGAAACAATACGTGCTTTTGTTCATAATAACTATCCATCTGCAATTTGTAACAAAAAAAAAGGGTTATACATATTTCAAAGAGAAAATTGTAGACAATTGTTTATTATTTCTTGATGAAATTACCAGTTTTCATTATTACTATCCAAAAAGGCCTCAAAACAATCTGGCCCGTTGAAACAAGAATGAAAGAGCAAATTGTAGACTGTCATGTTATTATTTTACTCAGTCATCTGAGGTAGATATAGTTTCTGTAGCGTTTACTGTGATACTACCAAGACATGATATATTGACCAGACTTATTTTTCTCTTCTCTCCCCTCTTCTTTTTCGCTCCGTGGGAAGGCTGTTTTTTGTGAGTGTAGCTAATGATATGCATATTTCGCCTTTTTCTATTTATTGCAGCAACAATGGAATGTGTATGACATTTAATCCGTGCTGGCATGTGTCTGTTTATGATTCCTTTTAATGCAAAGTTTACTTGCTGACATCCAACTATAATTGCACTAATAGTCCGTCACTTAAATTTATTATTGAAAGTACATGTATCTATTTGAGGGATACGAATTACAAATCAATCAAGGAAATGAAACGCTTTCATTTATATCTGAAATAAAGTATTCTTCTGTCGAAGTATAACATAATATACATTGGGGTGAACATAAGACCATTTATTTTTAGAATATTTTATATAGCAACAAACAGTACGATTAAATATTCATCGAAGATGTAATTGTTACCACTTTCACAATTGACTCCTGCATAGCCTCTTCGACAAGAGCAAGTATAGCCATTCACATAATCTGCACATATTCCGCCATTTCTGCAGGGTTCTGATGCGCAGTCATCAATGTCTGAAATGAAAGATTCTTCTGCTCAAAATATGGCATGTTAACATTTAGATCATTTTGGAATACATCATGGCCTAAGGTTATGAAACTGAGATATGAAACCAGTCTCAAATCTCAAGCATCTGATTGGCTGAAATAGCGACCAGTCGCCATTTCAGCCAATCAGATGATCTCAAATCTCATGAATCTGATTGGCTGAAATTGCGACCAGTCGCCATTTCAGCCAATCAGATGCTTGAGATTTGAGACTAGTTTCCATGCTCAGCTTTGTAACCTTGGGCACAGATCCATTCACATACACTATGTTAATATTTTATCCAGGAATATATGATGCAAACGTTAAAATAAGGTGTTTATGTTTTGTTAGAACAACTAATCTAGCCAGCCAATTAGGTGCTTACATTCTTATTCACAGTTGGAAAGGCATCTTCTTGAATGCTTTATTAGTTTACAAAATCATCAGAGAACAAACAAATTAAGTGTAGTTGTGATAAAAACAACACTTGAAATATTAATTAGATCATAAGTGTATATAACAAAATAGAATTAAACTAAGATTGTTACAACGCCATCCTATTTTGAATAGATAATAGAGAGATAAAAATACGAAATCAATTTTCTTCCAGATGTAATTGTTACCAGTTTCACAATTGATTCCTGTATAGCCTCTTTGACAAGTACAAGTAAACCCATTCACTTTATCTACACATGATCCACCATTTCTGCAAGGTCCTGATGCGCATTCATTTATGTCTGAAATGAAACATTCGTCTGTAATAGTATAACATGATATACAACGATATACAATAAGGTCGGTTTTGGAAAACTTTTTTATCCAGTGGTATTAAATGCATACGTTAAAGTAAGGTGTTTATGTTTTGTTAGAACAACTAATATAGCCAACCAATCAGTTGCTTACATTCTATTCATATTTGGAAAGGCATCTTGTTGAATGCTTTAATAGTTTACAAAATCATCAGAGAACAAACAATTTAAGTTAAGTTGTGATAAAAACAACACTTGAAATATTGACTAGATCATAAGTGTATATAAAAAATAGAATTAAACTAAGATTGTTACAACACCATCCTATTTTGAATAGATAATAGAGATAAAAATACGAAATCAATTTTCTTGCAGATGTAATTGTTACCAGTTTCACAATTGATTCCTGTATAGCCACTTTGACAAGTGCAAGTAAACCCATTCACTTTATCTACACATGATCCACCATTTCCGCAAGGTCCTGATGCGCATTCATTTATTTCTGAAATAAAACATTCGTCTGTAACAGTATAACATGATATACAATAATATACAATAAGGTCGGTTTTGGAAACCTTTTTTATCCAGGGGTATTTGATGCATACGTTAAAGTAAGGTGTTTATGTTTTGTTAGAACAACTAATCTAGCCAGCCAATCTTGTGCTTACATTCTATTCACATTTGGAAAGGCATCTTGTTGAATGCTTTATTAGTTTACAAAATCATCAGAGAACAAACAATTTAAGTTAAGTTGTGATAAAAACAACACTTGAAATATTGACTAGATCATACGTGTATATAACGAAATAGAATTAAACTAAGATTGTTACAACACCATCCTATTTTGAATGGATAATAGAGAGATAAAAATACGAAATCAATTTTCTTCCAGATGTAATTGTTACCAGTTTCACAATTGATTCCTGTATAGCCTCTTTGACAAGTGCAAGTAAACCCGTTCACTTTATCTACACATGATCCGCCATTTCTGCAAGGTCCTGATGCGCATTCATTTATGTCTGAAATGAAACATTCGTCTGTTCAAGATATGGCATGGTTTACATTTAGGTCGTTTTGGAAAACTGCTTATCTAGTCGGGTACACCACGATGTTCATATAAAAATATGATCGTGTTAATTTTTCTTCGAAACAATTCATTCATATTTTCATTATAATTATCCATCTGCAATTTATCCCGTTAAAACAGGGTTACACAAATTTAGAAAAAATTTTTAGACAGTCGTTTATTAATTTACTCAAACATCTAAGAAACATATAATTCTTGATGCAATTGTAACCTGTTTCACAATTGATTCCTGTATAGCCCTTTTGGCAAGTGCAAGTATACCCATTCGCTTTATCTGCACATAATCCACCGTGTTTGCAAGGTCCTGATGTGCATTCATTTATATCTGGAATGAAACACTTTTCATGAAGGACATTTTTTGTTGAATGTCTATGTGAATTTTGACCGACACTGACCAATTAATTAAGTGGAACTTAAGATAAAAACTCGCAAAAGAAAAATAAGGCTCAAAAGGCGTAACGTCTCCTTTTAACAACCCAACTGTGTGTCATATACAGATGATCGCGATAAAAAATCGATTCAAGTCCTTGATTAACACTCCTAAATATTCCCATTTTTTATCAAACTATTGAGAAAAATTTGTGATATCACGGTGTTTAGCATGGCTGTTAAAACGCAGACATAGAAAACAAACAGAATGACGGTACACTTTTGCAGCAATTCGTGTTAAAACGCTCGTGTTCGTCGACGTATTTGGAAACGGTCTAAAGGAAGTCTTTTGTCGAAGAGAAGTGCAAGATGAGTGTTTAGATAGTCGCATGTTTCTTCGTTTATATATTCGCATGAAAATCTGTGCTGTGAACGTATTTTACAAAGGATACGCACTATGCCGACGCACGATATACGATTGACGCACGCGAGGCGTTGCACACTATACATGTACGTTTCTGACATATGCCGCCAGGCAGAAACGTCCGTTATGGTAATTATTTCTAAAAATGATGTTGAAAATTGGTAACATGACTGATTATTTGAATAAATAAAATGTTGACGTGTTCTAATTTAAACAACATTTCTATCAATGTACGCCATGAAACGTCAAGAGAAACGTATATACGTCATCAGTATTTAAGCTGGAGAATGCTGACATATTTATAAACCTGTGTTTTGTGGTAGCAAAGACATCAAAATGCGCTTTTCTCTATAGTTCAAGCGATGGTATTTTTCACTTCGGTTCTGTCTGCATTAGTTAAGAGAAACATTGACTTTCTTGATACAATATTTTTCAAGAACAATAGTAAAGTAATTTAAGTTAAGTGATAAAACAATTTGTTAATGAGAATTGTGATAAGTAAGTCTAAAATGATTAATATTAAGATTAAACAGGAAAACAATTCTCTATAAAGTTCCGTCTGTCGTATTTAAAGAACTGCACCACTTCGGCCATAAAACATAATTGTGATCGTCTAGTGGAAAAAGAAACTCGTTCTTTAAATTTAACTTATTCATTTCAAATTTAAATATAAAGTTATCCTCAAAATTATTAATAATAAATAAAACACTCTTTATTTTAAGAAGGTAACTCAAATGTTTTGAAAACAATCACAACCGTCGTCTAACTTAAAACCTGAAACTTAACAATAGTATTAACATAGATGGATTTAAAATAATTGTTAGAAAAAGGATATAATTGAATTAAATTACGTTGTATATAACACTCACAACCATCCCCTCTTTCCCCCTCACCGCCCCCCCCCCCCCCCCCAAAGAACAACAATACACAACAAACAACAAAACAAAATAAAAACTAACAAATCATAGAGCTGTTCGTGAGATATTAAATACGGTCAGTAAACGATAACCACCGAAGTTCACTTAAAACATGAGTCAGCAAATCAGTGCCCAAGGTTATAAAACTGAGCATGGAAACCAGTCTCAAATCTCAAGCATCTGATTGGCTGAAATGGAGACCAGTCGCCATTTCAGCCAATCAGATGCTTGAGATTTGCGACTGGTTTCCAATCTCAGCTTTATAACCTTCAGTCCTGATTTACCAAGCACTTATTCAGCGAAAGTATAGACTGTGATAAGGATTTATGATTTCGATCTTTGTTGGTTTTTGAACATTGTTTCATGAAACTAAAACATAATCATTAATTGGAAATATAATTCTTGCATACCAGATCGGGTCATCCGGTGTTTTCACCCATGTAGGAAATTTCGATTCTACACCCCCCATGTAGAATGAGTCACGCGCCTTATATGACGTGACAACAGGACTACTTTCAGAACTACTTTCATTCATAAACTCGTCTCGTTTTCTTTACCATTTATTCGAGAAATATTCAGCAAAAGTTTTTTGCAAAACGAACAGTGCATAAAAGAAATAATATTGTAATAAATTTTGTATGATGATTTGCTGCAATAAACATTGATAAATGAAATAAAATTAATTAAATGTGAACAATCGAGTTGTCTCCCTTTTTCCTTCCGGTAGCGTTCAAAAAAAATGTCAACAAGAGAGTTCAAGATCGGGGACATTGTAAAAGTAGGTCAACATGGTGAGAAGGGAAAAATTGTTGACATGTATAAACCCTTAGGTACATATGTTATGTACAAGGTACACACATATGGAACTGGTGAAATCCTAACTGTAGCAAAACATGAACTTGTTAAGGGTCTGGCTGATGAAGATTTTCAAGATATTTTTAATTTCTTCCCTGCTGATGAATTTGATCAGTTTATGAGTTCCATAGATTTCCAGAGCTTTGAATCCAGTAACCACCCTATAAAATGTGAAAGCTTGCCGTCCGCAACATGTGTATCCAGCCATCCCGACAACCTCAATGCCACCTTTGGCCACTCAGAGTTAGTCACACCTGTCCACAAAAGAAAATTTGATGAAACCTCTGAAACTGAAAGTTTTCCATCCAAAAGATTCCCATTGGTATCACTTGATCCAGCACAGTACAGGGATGCCATGAAAAACAAAAACACTGAACAGAAAACAAAATCCCACATGAAGACCGTTACTGACTTTTTGGCACTGAAAGGAGAGCAACGGCCTATTCACCAAATTCCACCAGCAGAACTCAACAATTTACTCCAGGAGTTTGTGATCCGAGTTCGCCAGCGTGATGGATCAGAGTACGAGCCTTCATCCATTCGTGGAATTATCAACAGCGTAGACAGGTACTTAGGCTCATAGACTAGATGATCTGGTTGTAACTTGTCTGTTTTTTCTTAAATCCTAAATTTCTGGAATCAACTGAAATAAAAAAAAATATTTACATTTAATCTTCAACCAATAAAATAATAGTAACTGTAATAGTTTTATGTAAGTATTTCACAAATAAATCCTGTAAGGAGTTCAACTTTCACACAGAATTATTCTCAATCTGTAAAAAAACCATATGAAATTTAAAAAAAATGTTCACCAGGACTTTTCATCCTTATATAAAAGAGGCCTGTAAAAAGGCCTCTTTCAGATCCAAAAATATGGTATTTTTCCCAACTGTGGCAGAGATTCTTCCCAAAATTCCGGGTAAGATGTCCAAAAATGGATCAATATCTTCTGAACGGAGTTCGAAATTTGAAGTCTTAAGTGATTTAAAAACTAAATTTAAGTTAAAATATAAGTATCATTTGCATGTGTTGGGTAAAGATCACATGATCTGACCCGAGTGAAATATGCACAAGGGCGTTAACGAGGCTCTGCCGAGTTACCGCCGTTGTGCATATTTCACGAGACTCGGATCACGTGATCTTTACTTTACCCAACATAAGTGAATGATACTAATTCTTGCCTACATTTTGTGTTCCCAAAATAAACAATATCATGCATAATTTTCCCAATAAGAAAGACCAGGGCCTCTTCCCAATTTTCTGATGAAAAGCCCTGTTCACATGAAAACTTTTGGTAATAAGGATTGGTAGAACGACCAGAAACAATATTTTTTTAGATCCTACACAAAATTTTGTCAAGTGTTTTAGTATGTTTTCATTTGTTTATATAAAGATACCTGAACGACAAGGAATATGGAACAAGTGTTGCGCGAGGGGCAGAGTTTTGCCAGACGATGGCAACACTGAAAAGTAAATTCAAAGATCTGAAAAAACAAGGAAAAGGAAATAAAGATATGGCTTCCGACCACCTTACCGACTTAGAAATTGATCAGCTCTACACAACCGGTCAGCTTGGAAACAGCTCTCCTGACAGCTTGATAAACACCCTTTGGTTCAACAACACAATCCACTTCGGCATTAGAGGTGGAGGCAGCGAGCATAGGTATACCTGAAAAAAAAAACATGTTAAAATTAATAATTTAATGCACATTGCAGTTCTTAAAAGTAAACTTTTACCAGAGAGATCTAATTCATCTGACCAATGTGAAAAAATGCTATATAATGCAATGAGGCTTGCTGACTAATCACACCTGTTAATGTTTTTCCATAGTTCAGTTATTTCAATCTGCTAACATTGTTTTTCAACATGGCAAACAACTGAATTTTATAAGTATCATTCACTTATGTTGGGTAAAGATCGCATGATCCGGAAAATGCACAAGTGCGGTAACGAGGCGCTGTCGAGTTACCGCCTAAGTGCATATTTCACTGGCAATGTTTATAAATCATGGACTGTATCTTTCTAGACAACTGAAGTGGGGGGACATTGTCCTTAGCTACGACAATGATATCATGGACTGTATCTCACTAGACAACTGAAGTGGGGGGACATTGTCCTTGGCTACGACAATGATATGAACTCCGAGTTCCTGGAATACAAGGAGAGGCAGACTAAAACAAGGACTGGGGAAAACATCACAAATGTCAGGAGACAGCACCCAAGGCTGTATGCCACCAGCAGTGACCGCTGTCCTGTAGTAACATACAAGGCATATGCAAATCACAGGCCAGAAAATTTTAGTGGTATGCATAAAATTTATATCAATGTTACAAGTGACAATAATAGTTAATAGCTCATATGTGATAATGAACACAGATAACTTTGAAATAAATGAATTAATAAAAAGTAAATATGGATCAATGTTATTGGCATTTATTAAAAGTAATATTCATCCTGGCTGAATAAGGATCGATTACAGTTATGGCAGTAGAACCACAAGGGCTTGAAGATGGACCCCTTTTTCTTCAAAATTGTGTAATACTGGCTTATACTGTCGGGGCTAGTTTCAGAGAAAGTTTCATTTAATAGTAAATTCAGTGTGGATAGACTGATAACGCCCCCAATCTATCAAAACAAAAATGTTAATCCAGTATAGACCCTGTGTAGACCCTTTTTTATTTTAGGGCAGGCGGGGGCGGCCAGTTTTTACAAATTTTAGAGAAAAACAGGGTCCACCTTTTTTATGACTCGTTGAGTAAATTACCTAAATCAATTATCTGTCATAATTTTCACAGGTCCTGATCACCCGTTTTATCTGGCTGTAGTGACCCACAGCAAACTTCCTGCAGAGAATGACCAGTGGTTCCTTAGAGCACCAATTGGACGAAATAAGCTGAGTAGCCTGATGAAAGTCATGAGTCAGAAAGCTGGCCTACCAGATATGCAATCCGGAAAACGGATCACCAACACCAGTGTTAGGAAAACCCTGTGTCAGAAGCTGCTGCAGGCTAACGTCCCTGACACACAGGCTGTTCTCATAACTGGACACAAAAACCCGGCTTCTCTCAACAATTACAGGATTCTTTCTAATGTTCAGCAGAAGGCGATATCAAATTTGATTTCCAGCAGCTCCGACCAAGCTCTGTCCGCCCAAGTTCCTCCAAGTTCAAATTCAGTCCTAAGAGAGCTGTCACAGTCTAACACCGTTTCTAATTCCAATATGCATCAGGCTAATATTGTTGCACACAATGTGCCATCGTTTTGTTTATTTTCCAACACGACAATCACTGGTGGAACCTTCAACATTAATGTCCAGTTCGCTGACAAAAAGTAATTTCACTGCAAACTGAAAGACTTTCTGCAGTCTGACACTGTTTGAATTCATTGTTAAACCGTTATAAATACTGTTATTCTGTGTTTAACTGTTAAATGTTATCAGAAAAATCTTACTTCCTAGCAAAATCCTTTAAAATCACCAAAATGTCCCCCATGTGCTCTTCGTGTGCTGCCATGTTTAAAAATTTGCGGCGGATGAATTGTTTTGTTTGAAAATGTAATTCAAGTCCTGTGTTTTTATTAAATCTCAGGTTACGAAGGTTCACTGTGTTACGTTGATCATATTTGAATCGAGCGACATGGTCTTAAAACGTATGGAAAACGAAATAATTCGAAAAAAACAAGCGAACCAAAGCACACATCTACATGTCTATTACGTCATGGTCGGACGCATCATCCGGACATATTTCAGAATTTTCATATACTTTTCGGATTGATATTATTGCAAATAACAAGCAAAGAAACAAAAATAGTTTTAAAGATGTTTACCTAAAAATAATAAGAGAAAATTACATGTAGACGAGGAACTTTTTACTATTAACGTAAATGAACTTTGCAGGAGTTATTCGGTCGCTCTGTTCTTTTATTCTTCCGCCAAGAGGTTCCCCACAGGGAATTTAGCGTAATTTCGTACACATTGTGTTTCATCAAATTTTAATTGTTTTTAACCTTTTAAAATAAAAAGGTAAGTTAGTATGCAAGAAAAAGTATCATACATGACCGCGAGTGGAAGACGGAGTTTTCCCAACCCTCGGGACAGCGGGGGAAGTCGGAACCTCGCTAAAGCTCGGTTCCTCCTATCCCCCGCTGTCCCTCGGGTTGGGAAAACTCCGTCTTCCACTCGCGGTCATGTATGATACTTATAATCTATAATATTATGCAGTACAGTAATTTCTTATTGTTTCCAATGTGAGGTTTAATATGTGGTATAGATGAAAAGAGAACTTTGAAAGCCACCGAACACGACAAATATCAAAATATTGCAGGCTCGATTTGATTGGGCCTGTTCATGGGCAGTAATGGAAATGCATATTACTGCCCACGCCGCCTAACAACGGGTTGAGCGCAACTCAATATTTACACTAAAAAACATTACAATTTTGATCCATCCCAAACGATGGTATGCATAAGACGGTGAACATTGAACCTTCAATGAGGTATTTTCAGCGGCGTATGGGCCCAGATAAAAGAATGGGTTTTTCTTGCATACCAGATCGGGTCATCCGGTGTTTTCACCCATGTAGGAAATTTCGATTCTACACCCCCCATGTAGAATGAGTCACGCGCCTTATATGACGTCACAACAGGACTACTTTCAGAACTACTTTCATTCATAAACTCGTCTCGTTTTCTTTACCATTTATTCGAGAAATATTCAGCAAAAGTTTTTTGCAAAACGAACAGTGCATAAAAGAAATAATATTGTAATAAATTTTGTATGATGATTTGCTGCAATAAACATTGATAAATGAAATAAAATTAATTAAATGTGAACAATCGAGTTGTCTCCCTTTTTCCTTCCGGTAGCGTTCAAAAAAAAAATGTCAACAAGAGAGTTCAAGATCGGGGACATTGTAAAAGTAGGTCAACATGGTGAGAAGGGAAAAATTGTTGACATGTATAAACCCTTAGGTACATATGTTATGTACAAGGTACACACATATGGAACTGGTGAAATCCTAACTGTAGCAAAACATGAACTTGTTAAGGGTCTGGCTGATGAAGATTTTCAAGATATTTTTAATTTCTTCCCTGCTGATGAATTTGATCAGTTTATGAGTTCCATAGATTTCCAGAGCTTTGAATCCAGTAACCACCCTATAAAATGTGAAAGCTTGCCGTCCGCAACATGTGTATCCAGCCATCCCGACAACCTCAATGCCACCTTTGGCCACTCAGAGTTAGTCACACCTGTCCACAAAAGAAAATTTGATGAAACCTCTGAAACTGAAAGTTTTCCATCCAAAAGATTCCCATTGGTATCACTTGATCCAGCACAGTACAGGGATGCCATGAAAAACAAAAACACTGAACAGAAAACAAAATCCCACATGAAGACCGTTACTGACTTTTTGGCACTGAAAGGAGAGCAACGGCCTATTCACCAAATTCCACCAGCAGAACTCAACAATTTACTCCAGGAGTTTGTGATCCGAGTTCGCCAGCGTGATGGATCAGAGTACGAGCCTTCATCCATTCGTGGAATTATCAACAGCGTAGACAGGTACTTAGGCTCATAGACTAGATGATCTGGTTGTAACTTGTCTGTTTTTTCTTAAATCCTAAATTTCTGGAATCAACTGAAATAAAAAAAAATATTTACATTTAATCTTCAACCAATAAAATAATAGTAACTGTAATAGTTTTATGTAAGTATTTCACAAATAAATCCTGTAAGGAGTTCAACTTTCACACAGAATTATTCTCAATCTGTAAAAAAACCATATGAAATTTAAAAAAAATGTTCACCAGGACTTTTCATCCTTATATAAAAGAGGCCTGTAAAAAGGCCTCTTTCAGATCCAAAAATATGGTATTTTTCCCAACTGTGGCAGAGATTCTTCCCAAAATTCCGGGTAAGATGTCCAAAAATGGATCAATATCTTCTGAACGGAGTTCGAAATTTGAAGTCTTAAGTGATTTAAAAACTAAATTTAAGTTAAAATATAAGTATCATTTGCATGTGTTGGGTAAAGATCACATGATCTGACCCGAGTGAAATATGCACAAGGGCGTTAACGAGGCTCTGCCGAGTTACCGCCGTTGTGCATATTTCACGAGACTCGGATCACGTGATCTTTACTTTACCCAACATAAGTGAATGATACTAATTCTTGCCTACATTTTGTGTTCCCAAAATAAACAATATCATGCATAATTTTCCCAATAAGAAAGACCAGGGCCTCTTCCCAATTTTCTGATGAAAAGCCCTGTTCACATGAAAACTTTTGGTAATAAGGATTGGTAGAAGGACCAGAAACAATATTTTTTTAGATCCTACACAAAATTTTGTCAAGTGTTTTAGTATGTTTTCATTTGTTTATATAAAGATACCTGAATGACAAGGAATATGGAACAAGTGTTGCGCGAGGGGCAGAGTTTTGCCAGACGATGGCAACACTGAAAAGTAAATTCAAAGATCTGAAAAAACAAGGAAAAGGAAATAAAGATATGGCTTCCGACCACCTTACCGACTTAGAAATTGATCAGCTCTACACAACCGGTCAGCTTGGAAACAGCTCTCCTGACAGCTTGATAAACACCCTTTGGTTCAACAACACAATCCACTTCGGCATTAGAGGTGGAGGCAGCGAGCATAGGTATACCTGAAAAAAAAACATGTTAAAATTAATAATTTAATGCACATTGCAGTTCTTAAAAGTAAACTTTTACCAGAGAGATCTAATTCATCTGACCAATGTGAAAAAATGCTATATAATGCAATGAGGCTTGCTGACTAATCACACCTGTTAATGTTTTTCCATAGTTCAGTTATTTCAATCTGCTAACATTGTTTTTCAACATGGCAAACAACTGAATTTTATAAGTATCATTCACTTATGTTGGGTAAAGATCGCATGATCCGGCCAGAGTGAAAAATGCACAAGTGCGGTAACGAGGCGCTGCCGAGTTACCGCCTAAGTGCATATTTCACTGGCAATGTTTATAAATCATGGACTGTATCTTTCTAGACAACTGAAGTGGGGGGACATTGTCCTTGGCTACGACAATGATATGAACTCCGAGTTCCTGGAATACAAGGAGAGGCAGACTAAAACAAGGACTGGGGAAAACATCACAAATGTCAGGAGACAGCACCCAAGGCTGTATGCCACCAGCAGTGACCGCTGTCCTGTAGTAACATACAAGGCATATGCAAATCACAGGCCAGAAAATTTTAGTGGTATGCATAAAATTTATATCAATGTTACAAGTGACAATAATAGTTAATAGCTCATATGTGATAATGAACACAGATAACTTTGAAATAAATGAATTAATAAAAAGTAAATATGGATCAATGTTATTGGCATTTATTAAAAGTAATATTCATCCTGGCTGAATAAGGATCGATTACAGTTATGGCAGTAGAACCACAAGGGCTTGAAGATGGACCCCTTTTTCTTCAAAATTGTGTAATACTGGCTTATACTGTCGGGGCTAGTTTCAGAGAAAGTTTCATTTAATAGTAAATTCAGTGTGGATAGACTGATAACGCCCCCAATCTATCAAAACAAAAATGTTAATCCAGTATAGACCCTGTGTAGACCCTTTTTTATTTTAGGGCAGGCGGGGGCGGCCAGTTTTTACAAATTTTAGAGAAAAACAGTGTCCACCTTTTTTATGACTCGTTGAGTAAATTACCTAAATCAATTATCTGTCATAATTTTCACAGGTCCTGATCACCCGTTTTATCTGGCTGTAGTGACCCACAGCAAACTTCCTGCAGAGAATGACCAGTGGTTCCTTAGAGCACCAATTGGACGAAATAAGCTGAGTAGCCTGATGAAAGTCATGAGTCAGAAAGCTGGCCTACCAGATATGCAATCCGGAAAACGGATCACCAACACCAGTGTTAGGAAAACCCTGTGTCAGAAGCTGCTGCAGGCTAACGTCCCTGACACACAGGCTGTTCTCATAACTGGACACAAGAACCCGGCTTCTCTCAACAATTACAGGATTCTTTCTAATGTTCAGCAGAAGGCGATATCAAATTTGATTTCCAGCAGCTCCGACCAAGCTCTGTCCGCCCAAGTTCCTCCAAGTTCAAATTCAGTCCTAAGAGAGCTGTCACAGTCTAACACCGTTTCTAATTCCAATATGCATCAGGCTAATATTGTTGCACACAATGTGCCATCGTTTTGTTTATTTTCCAACACGACAATCACTGGTGGAACCTTCAACATTAATGTCCAGTTCGCTGACAAAAAGTAATTTCACTGCAAACTGAAAGACTTTCTGAATGAATGAATGAATGTCTTTATTTATAGAGGGTAACCCAATTAGTCAAAATAACTAATCTCCCTTGGGGCCCTCTTAATATGTACATACATATATTCAGTAATAACAACACATAGAAACAACAATGATATGCAAAATACAAACAGAGACATTAACAAATAATAAATTAATATACATATATAATGCGATCGATAAAAGTTAAGAACATGATCAATCAAGTGTAACTTAATTCATCAAAATAATCATAATCAAATTGTTTTACATTCAATGTATTAGAGTTTAATTGATTATTATAAAAATAAAAAAAAAAAAGGTGTGCGGTTTTTGGAAGTATGTATCATAGTTAGTTCTGCTTTATCCAATTTGTTAGGTTAATGGTAAACTGATTAAGTGTTTTACTTAATCTTATGCTTTCCGGTATACTATTCCAAATCCTGGATCCAGAGTAAGACATACTTTCCTTGAATAATTCTATTCTTGGTCGCGGTACTTTAAAATCTGTAGAGCTGGAATTTCTTATATTGAAACCGGATGACTCCCTGTATTGGAACATTTCTTGTATGTATTCAGGTACAAGTTTATTATGCACTTTAAACATAAATTTGGCTTTCTGAAGTACAATTCTCTGGTGAATACTAAGAGAATTAATTTTGTTCATTGCATCCTTAAAACTTACATATTCTGGTCCAAATATTGTTTTACATGCTCTTTTTTGTAACGAGAGTAGTTTATTTAAGTTATTTCCTCCAGTGCCTCCCCAAATAACATTACAAAAGTCTAAATGCGGTTGTATATAAGCTTTATAATACATTATTCTACTGTTTAAGGGTATAAAGTATTTTATTTTAGATAAAAGCCATATATTTGAGGCTATTTTTCTTTTTATACTATTAACATGGACATCCCATTTAAGATTATCTTGTATATGTACGCCTAACAGTTTATCTCCTGTTGTTAGTTTTAAACTGATATTTTTATAATTAACATTAAGCTGAATATTTCCCATTTTGGTTCTTTTTTGCGGAGTTGTGATGAAAATGACCTTTGTTTTTTCAGTGTTAAGCACCATGCCATTTTCTTTACACCAGATTTCAAGAATATCTAATGAATGCTGAAGATTTTGCTGTAGTATATCTTTGGAAAAACTGATGTCACTGATTGTAGTGTCATCAGCATACAAGTCGGCGCTATTAACAGCTGTTGATAAGACTTGTGACAAATCATTAATGAATAATAGAAAAAGTAGAGGCCCTAAAATTGAGCCTTGGGGAACACCACATTTGATTTCAGCTTCCCCAGAGAGTACACCGTTCAAATTTACAACTTGTTTTCGTTCATAAAGATAGGATTTGAAAAATTTAATTGTTTGATCACTGCATTTATATAGTTTTAGTTTCCTTATTAAGATATCAAAGTCAACAAGATCAAAAGCTTTTCTGAAATCAATCATGATTACTCCAACAAATTTTCCTTCATTTAATGCTTTGATCCACTTATCTAACATGCTTACTAATGCTGTTTCACAACTGTGATTTTTTCTAAATCCACTCTGTGATTTACTTAAAAGATTGTAATGGTTTAAATATGCCATAAAACTATCATGAACATGTTTTTCTATTAATTTTGATAATGTAGGAAGAATTGATATTGGTCTGTAGTTATTTACATCTTGAGCAGACCCTGACTTGAAAAGTGGATTAACTTTAGCTAGTTTCCAGCAGTCTGGTACTGTGCTTTCTTTAATACTTAAATTAATTAAGTGATGTATTACAGGATATATTACATTGGCCGACATCTTCTGCAGTCTGACACTGTTTGAATTCATTGTTAAACCGTTATAAATACTGTTATTCTGTGTTTAACTGTTAAATGTTATCAGAAAAATCTTACTTCCTAGCAAAATCCTTTAAAATCACCAAAATGTCCCCCATGTGCTCTTCGTGTGCTGCCATGTTTAAAAATTTGCGGCGGATGAATTGTTTTGTTTGAAAATGTAATTCAAGTCCTGTGTTTTTATTAAATCTCAGGTTACGAAGGTTCACTGTGTTACGTTGATCATATTTGAATCGAGCGACATGGTCTTAAAACGTATGGAAAACGAAATAATTCGAAAAAAACAAGCGAACCAAAGCACACATCTACATGTCTATTACGTCATGGTCGGACGCATCATCCGGACATATTTCAGAATTTTCATATACTTTTCGGATTGATATTATTGCAAATAACAAGCAAAGAAACAAAAATAGTTTTAAAGATGTTTACCTAAAAATAATAAGAGAAAATTACATGTAGACGAGGAACTTTTTACTATTAACGTAAATGAACTTTGCAGGAGTTATTCGGTCGCTCTGTTCTTTTATTCTTCCGCCAAGAGGTTCCCCACAGGGAATTTAGCGTAATTTCGTACACATTGTGTTTCATCAAATTTTAATTGTTTTTAACCTTTTAAAATAAAAAGGTAAGTTGGTATGCAAGAAAAAGTATCATACATGACCGCGAGTGGAAGACGGAGTTTTCCCAACCCTCGGGACAGCGGGGGAAGTCGGAACCTCGCTAAAGCTCGGTTCCTCCTATCCCCCGCTGTCCCTCGGGTTGGGAAAACTCCGTCTTCCACTCGCGGTCATGTATGATACTTATAGCCCTAAACGAGAAAACAATGTAGATACTTTGATATTATATTAAACAAGTATTTTCTTGAATGTATTACATCATAGATTGTATCTATTAGTTACTTCGTTTGCCATTTTATACTTTCAGAATCATCAACAATAAATATACAATATTTTGAGACTGTTCATTTTCGGTTTCTGTCTGATTTAAAAGAAATACAACTTGAAGGGAGTTTAAGCTCTTTGAAGACTTTGTGTTGTTCCCAACTAAATACAAGTTGACTTCAATGTGTTTACTTCCAAATTGTTATTTGCAAATCATTAATTTGTCGGCATTTACCGTTGCCATTCGGTAGAAGTTTATATTCGAAGAGGATTAATATCAAGAAGAATCGTAGAATAGAGCCTTGAGACACCAGTGTTGAAAAAGCTTGAGTCACAATATATGTTGTTAACTTAAAAATGTTTTCCGTTTTGTTTTGCCACTGACCGTTTCAAGGCAGTAACCCCTTAATTGTTAATAAGTCGTTAAGTGTTTGTGGCGTCTTATTTGAATTGACATAACAACTTATAACAAAATGCTCTCTAGACTTTTCCTCTCTTCTCTTTTTTTCGCTGCGCGGGAAGGCTGTGATTTGTACGCGTGGCAATTCCTGATATGCATATTTCACTTTATTTTGCAAACGAGGACATATCTATTGATTTTCTATCGAAGTGATTTTAATGTAAAACGGATGTTAAGATCATCCATGTCAAAAGCTTTGTTTCAACCATAGAAACCGCTTAGTACTCATTAATTGCCATGGTGAATAAATGATAACCAGTAATATATATATAAGTATCATTAAATTATGTAAGAAAAGTTAGACAGAAGTAGAATTTCCTAAAGACAGATCGCGTTATAAAGGTAAAGGTTTGTGTTTATAGTCTGTAATCACTGAACGTATTCAACCGACTTTCACATTAACCCCCCGATCACTTGATATAAGTCGTCCATTAACAGTCGGCGCCTTAGGCAGCCACGGAACATTTGCTTATATTCCTCACAGGTACCCATTGAGGCGGAAAGAAGAAATGAAGGCTTAATTTCTTGCCTATAGAAATTAGCGATCAGACTGGGGCTCGAACCTGGGACCCCTCGATCTCTAAGCGAGAGCTCTACCACTGGACTGCCGCTGCTTTAGTCATGCGTTTGGTTAGCAACGTGGCTTTCAAAGATTACAGTACAATTTATAATGGTAAATTTTACTTTCCTGATGTCAAGAAATAACACCACATGAAACGACAAACATTGTTTTAATATTTCAAGCATCATTGAAATATTACCATTATATTTATTATTCTGTTTAGTATTTAAACATAAAACTTGAAGGTACCTTGAGATTTCGACGCCAGAACCACACCAAGAGTTACCAACCCCACCGTAAGGACAATCACAATAATTGCTATCAATATGCACACAGTTTTCTTACGATTCTTTGCGCTTCTTTTTTTTTCGTGTTTGATGTATTTTCTTCAAGCGCTTTTGATGCATTTAATTTCTCAACTGGAGTTTTATCCTCGTTCGTTTTCTCGGTATCTTCATTCACTTCTTCATAGTAATGATCCTCAAAGGCTCCTTTATTAAAACTAGCCGTATGAACACATCGTGAAGTATCATCTGAATCAGAGTTATATGCTTCTCCATAAATATTCTTAGAATTTGTCTTTTTGTTGGTATAAGAATCTTCTCCGACATCTTTCTTAAGATTATCAATTTTCACAAATTTTGTAGAATGAGCCGAAGTAGACGAACCTGAATAAATATGTCGACCGGTGTTTTCAGAGGTTTTATTTATCATTTCATACATGTTATCATCTCCGGCACCCGTCTTAATGGAAGCCATCTGTAAAAAAACTGAATATTAATTATTCATTTCAATGATACTGTAATTATTTGTCTTTTTTTCTTCGAAAGCGATGTTTAATTAAAGAATTTTGGGATTTGTAAGCCTTATTTAATGTTTTAACCATACTTCAAGGCAAAAAAAAGTGTTGTTTTTTTTTATTTCATTTGTAACACTCCATTTTATTTTAAGATGCGATTATTATAATTAGGATTGTTATTTTCGAAGAAAAATAAGTATTGTTAAGAAATATTAACAAAATGAAAGTATTTTTTTATATTTGATACTTACTTCTTACTGTGATCCTCTCATTTATATGTGAAAAAATGTCGTCTTATGAATGGAAAAACCAATACCCAGTGTTATAAAATGGGGCATGGATACTTATTTCAAATCACAAGCATCTGATTGTCTGAAATGGCGAACAGTCGACATTTCAGCCAATCAGATGCTTGAGATTTTAGAATGGTTTCTAATCTTAGTGTTATAACCTTCAGCCAATGTGTTTGCATTTCCATTTAATTAAGTATCACTTTTATGTTGGGAAATCTCTAATCTTTAAGTGATGTTTAATTACAAGGAAGTTAAAAAAAACACAAAGACACTTTATATTTGACACTCGACCTTACTAATGTTTGAAAGTAGATTGCACTAAACGATATATATGGAATATTATAACAGTATGCATTCAGTAGGTTCGTATTTTTCGGCGTTAGCTGTCTAAGCTCACTTTTTTAGTTTTTCGACCAATGAAATGTTGTAAATAATACTCGTATTCTCTTATTATGCAGAGGGAAAATGAAATAAACTATTTCGATTGGTAGCTATTTACACCAGAGAGGCATCTAGCAGGGTGGAGAGGTATCTAGTGGGATTTTTATTATTATGCAGCGGAAAAATCAAATAGATTATTTCGATTGGTTGTTAGTGGGTGTTGTATTGGAGAAAAAAAACAACAACATATTTACGATTTAAATAACCAGTTAAGTCAATATTGATGGCTTAAATACAATTTTATATGAAATATTCTTGGGTGTCAGGTAAACACTTGCATACAAGTTTACACAGTGTAAAAACGAAAGAGAAGTAAAGATATTTCTAGTTCTTACTGGTTCCTTTCTAGTTCCTGTGATACTGATTGTTAATTTCAAGTACAAAAAACAAGTTCATTGTAGTGTAGTGGATGACACTCTCGCCTCTCAAGCGGAGGCCCCGGGTTCAATACTCGGGACGGACACTTTTATTTTAAGTTAATTTACGTAAAAGTTGGTAGATTTCGCTCTTGTAACAGGCTGTTTGTATTTATTTTTATTAAATTTCAAGGACATTTATTCATCTTGAGTTCTAACTCTACAAGAGGTATTTTATTGAAACTGAATAAATGTAGATCAAGACTTAATGTAAGACATTGCTTCTTTAATCGACTTGTTATCACTGTATGAAATTGTTGCAACAGCTTGAACATTTTTTTTAAAGACACTTTCAATGAATTTATGAGTTGTCATGATTCGGTCGCTTAATCTCTAGGTCATACTAAGAAGGCAGGGAGGGTTCGTCAACAGCTATAACAAGTAAAATAAAATAACTAAACTGTGTCTGCTTCGCCTCTCGGTATTTCTTTCTTTCTTATATACGTGTATATATAAATATTTTCCATTAACGCCGTTTATCTTTTTTAAAGATATTTCTTGTTCGAGTTGGGTATGTAAACAATATCGCGCGAGACCGAAGGTCGAGTGTGATGTGGTTACATACGCAACGAGAAATAATACGAACCTACAAAATGCATTCTGTCATAATGTTCCTTTTATTATATACCCTTCTCGCTCAAAATAAATTTAAATAAACTAAACAACAAATTTTTAGTAAAAACGTGGTTTACATAATAGCAGAAATAAAAATAGTATCGCGACAGTAAATTTATGAATGGCGTAGAAAATTTATGAATGGCGTAAAAATACCTTAACGTTTGTAAAACTGCGACGGAAATTTCCTATTTTGGAGCTCGTTATGTGCCGGAAAACTACTACAACCTAGTGGCACGTAGTCTATGACGTCACATAGAACACGGAAAGCTGGACATTGTTCGATACGGAATTTCTGATCTGACGAGTTGTATCAATTTTGCGGATTAAAGATGCACTATGCTAAAATCATTCATGGGTATATAATAAAAAGAGGACTCGATTATACATCGCACAAAATACAGGGATCTTCAACAATACAGGGTGGCCCATAAGAGTGTGGTGACAGGATTAAGTGGTTGCTGGTCCAAAAAACTGAGATAACGAGGACATGGTTTGACCACTTTACCATAAGGCATTGGATTGCTCTTTACACATAAACAATTTTCTTTCAAATTAAAAAAACAACCAGGAATGGATTGCACATTACAATTAACTGTAATTAGAATTTATTTAATAGTCTCTGTCCTAAAGATAAACGATACGAATCTCTTTGTCGGGATCTGTGATTACTGCTTTTTATTTCATGTCTTACAATGTTACGCCTTCTTGGTTTTGTCTTTCTCTTATTTGAATAAATTTCATAATTGTATTGATAACTGATCATGCAATTTCTTAGAACGTCATGTTCTGCTATATTAATAAGTCTTCCTTATCATGTTGCTTTGAGCCTTAAGTCAAGCTGGGGGCACATTCCAGCAGACATTAAATCGCTGCACAACCGTGATGCAGCCCAAAAAAAACTCTTGGGGCAATAAGGATGGATTTGAAATGAAAATGACGGATGTGAAGGGAACAAATCCGTGAGTAAGATCTTTACAAAACAATTCGTGTCTAATAATTGCGGATTTGTAGATCAATGAGCCAGGTTGTTGTGATCTATCATTAATATATTACATGTATTTTATTTTGACTGCCAGGTAACAGTTATATGAGTGGTAGCGTAATACAAAGGTGAAATATGCATATCAGGAATCGCCACATTCAGAAAAAAAACAGCCTCCCCGCACAGTCAAGAAGAAGAGAGGGAGAGAGCATGGTTAATAAATTGATCAGTTTCAAAAGAGACACCACTAACAATTAACAAAAATGAGAACCCGAGGGGTTATCGCCTTGGAACGGTCAGTGGCAAATCAAATTGCCACTGGGGGTTTAAACCAGGTTCTAGGGTGCAACAACCTCACACTTGCCCCAACAGGTTCTCATATCACAAAACAAATACAAGTTGTCTTGGTGAAATAACTCCACACCACTTATCGGCTCAACAATGTTGCATGCAAAAGCACACAAACATATAAGTAGTATTATTAGAGCACCAGCTGCATTAATTCGTCCTAAGTCCTAAGCTCATTAATATTCAAAATGGCGGCTGTCCTTGACCTCGTTGACTTCTTTTGACATTGAAAGGTCGTGTGTACGTGACGTGTAATACCGCAGGAATGCGTAAACAAAGTAATCCATCATTTTTATCTGATTGAAGTGTCAAACTGAATGAGCCCAGTTTCCTGTCTTCAAAGGGAATCACCAAACCACGAAGTAATCAATCTTTTTATTATCTGGTCGAAATGACTATTATGTTCAGGAATGGTAAACAAAGTAATCCATCATTTTTAATGTGAATGAAGTGTCAAACTGAATGAGCCCAGTTTCCTGTCTTCAAAGGGAATCGCCAAACCACGAAGTAATCAATCTTTTTTATTATCTGATCGAAATGGCTTTTTTAATGTTCATTAAAAGGTGTGTTTAGACATTACGTCTTTATTCTAAACCGCAAAAATGTGCTGACACGCAGGTGTTTGTACGTTAAACTAGGTCATTTATCCGCCATAATATCTGCCTGGTAACGCGGCTAAAAATACACGAGCCATGGAAATATTAGAGGGAGGTAGTTATTTCATAAAATATTTTGTTTTGTAACGTTTTTTGTCATTGCGCAGCACGTTTTGTTTGAGATTCTTAAAACATTTCTCGTACAGAGATGACACAAAGACACGTCGAGATGTCTAGCTTAAAAACGACCAATTTGAAAGAAGACACAAACCATCAAATAGTTTTGGATATAGACGAAAACTTTTCCATCATCGTAAAGCAATACAGACGCGAAGTGTACGTTTTGATACGCAGTGGTAGTAAATATTTGAAACTTCCTTTGAATATTTTTGAAGCTATGTGCAATTCTCAAATCAGTGTAGCTTATTCAAAAGCCATTTTGGAAGGCATTACAGAAGGGTTATGTTGTTACTGCGGATTACAATTCGTTTCGGAAGTAGAATGCCTCGAACACGAAAACAATGAACACGTCTGTAATAAGAAAGAGACTTACCGTTTTCATCAAAATGATTTTGAGAGTGAAAGGTTCAATCCATGTTTCACCGACTGAGCATGTAGGCTGTCAATATGGACAAGACAGTTTTACCTCCCGAATTGTGCGTACGGATTTATGAGGATTTCGTGAAGAAGCCTTTAGTTTCCTTAGTTCATATGGTGGACTTTGAATTGTATGAGGTAGTTCTGTATACTATTTTGCCACATAATTTTTATTTCGTTTTAAACAACAACGAGAATATAAGACAGTGGTTAAATGATGTAGCGACGTTTGAACAATTTAAATCTCTCGTATGTAAAGCCATTGATAATGGAGAATGTAACATAAATATCCATGCTGTAAATATACGAGATTGGCGGGAATTCGTTGTTGGCAATATAAAGGTATATGACACTATACGACACTGGAGAACGGGAGGTGAACTTTCGTTTACGCATCGATGGTCCTTTTTAAACCTCCAAGAAGATCGGTCAGATATGTGGCATCTGCTTCTTGAAAAGTAGACAGTTAGACTGTAGATTATAAAGATGTGCAAATGTTACAACGTTGTTTATGTTGAAAAACACTAGGGGCAGGTGTCGGTGTTTTGCAACATGACATGAGGAATAAAATAGAAGTTCGGATTGCTATAACGTTACTTTTTGATCGAGTGTCGATCCGAACACATCTGAAAAATGCATAGACAATTACAAGAGGACCAACCGAATGATCAGAGTGATGGAACGACTATGAGTATGATTTGCGAACCAGCTACGTCCGAAGTTTGTAGCTTTGCGGAAGAATTGACTTTAGCGGACAAAAATCTTAAATGTCATTTCACTATCATTAAGTGGATCGGAGTATTGATACTGACGACGATATGTGCCGTTCCCGGATTTGTATTACTTTCGCACTCAGTCAGTTCTCTACCCGTCAGCGACAACGATGTGAGATCGAACTTGAACAAGACGGCATGCGTGTATGCTAAGCAGTTTTACCTACAAGAAAGTCTCTACGCTACAGTGTGCAATCAAAATGGATATGTATTTGTGGATATAAGACAGTTCGTAAATAGATCAGCTACCATTATAGGTGTTGATCTCAGTCTGATACAGTGGCTTACATTGAAACAACTTTCTTCTAGCATAGATACTGCGGTTGACGAGGCTCGTACCTACTGGAAAGATCTCAAACAGTACAAAGGCGCTTCCTAAAATGACAGTGGCATTATTGGAGTCTTACTTTGACTTTTTCTACGCTAAAGCGATATTGGACAATATGAACGATGTCATTATAAAGAAATGTTACGGATGTATCAACAACAAGCTTTCGCAAACAGATCATCAGTGTCTTAATTTGTCGAGAGAGGATTGGTTACACCTTTACTTGGAAGATATATTACTCTGTGTCGACGAAAGCGACATCCTTCAGAAATGGGAGTCATCTGTTCCATGGTTGAAGATGTAGAACTGGTAGCTATGTACAGATTTAAACTTTATTGTTCTGACTGGAGAGACACGGATATGAAAACCGATGCCTGGAAATCTAAAATGATACGAATGACTTTACAGATTCTACATTTAGAAAAACGTTTTTGAAAAAAAAAGTGTCTGTTTAGTTTTCGAATGTGAGCTGGACTTATTTTGTTACTGTAAATGGATTTTACGTCCGTCGAAAAATGGTTCTCAATGGCAGATCATTGTGATTTTTCTAAAAGTAATAAAATGTGTCTGTTATGGACATTATCAATGTCAAACAATTCATAAGCGTTTATTCTGAAGTCATGTTCTACAGTGTGTACATATTTTAAACTATAAATAAATTCTTTTTTAAAACGCTGTTGATGTTGTTGTTGAAGTTTAATAACATAAACAAGCAACTGCAATGTTCTACACTACTTTTTTATTATTTTTTTAACCAAACACATTTATTGAATCACACACGCTTATCAATTATTTACACAGAACATATACACTCTACTATATTATAAAGGTGGTCACACCAAATATAACAAACAAGTCACCCTTTTAGGCAAGAGAGCAACACGTTTGATTAAAATGTTCATAAGTTTTTACACACTGTGAGTAGGCGTTAGAAGTAATGTTATATACAAAGGTGTCATTATTATTAAAGTTTGAACTATCGAAATGATCTATAAAATCAGTCATGGTTTGTCCCAGTAGACTGTTTCGTAGATACAATATACAGTAGAGTCCACATACACTGGATGAATCACTCTGTATTTGATGTTTATTTACTCGAACGCTGCTCGAACGTTCATTTAACCATTGTTTGAAATACACACTATTTCGTTCAGGTGATCTTCCATAACTATCAAAGAATTCTAAGTCATATCCATCATGGAAAAAGCCGCACCAATGATGTCCTTGCATTAAATGAATATCAGTGTTAGCGATGAATCCATATGGACGTTGCATTGTTTTAACAGGTAGTTGATCGGCGGCGTATACTCCGACGACATTGTCACGTAATATAGGGTCACACTCTATCATACACTGAAGCTGAGAGGTATTCATGACTGGAGAATAACGTCACGGTCTTTGGTGATCTCCAATTGCGCTGGCCCTTCGCTCCAAATGATACAACTCATTGGTTCTGTGAATAACAACAACAACAAAACATTAGATTTATAGAACCAACCCATCTTATTTACATGCCATGCAAAGGTAAAATAGAAGTAGTCACTGAAAAGTCATATATTTAAATGAAATTTGTTTGTGTGTTTGTTTTTTTGTTTTTTTTTACAATTTACATATTCTCGTCATTTATTGTTCAAAGATTATTATAGCTTACCGCTGAGGCCTGTTTTGAACTGCACTTCCAGTCTCACGTTGGCGTATTTCAGCAAGGACAAGTACTCCCCGTGATGTGAAAATTCAGGTTCCAACTGGAAAGCGAAGAGTGTGGAACCACTTTTATAGTGTTCTATGTCCAACGCATTGCCTTCATCTCGTCTCCACTTTCCCGCACTCTGTAGCAAGTTAACGAAAGCACGCATCACCTTGGCTCCGTTACTGAAATCCAACTTTAGAGGCTGTCCACCAACAGGCAGTCCGTCCGAATACAATCCAAGGTCTTGGATGCCGCAATGTTCGAAATTGAACGGATTCGTAGTATAGTCTCCATTCAGAGCTTTGCTTTTGACAAATCCTATGACGACCTTGTTAGGTCTTTTGCCTTGGAACAGATTTTCCCAGTTGAAAGAAGTGCTGCCTGTTGCGATACTCTGCGATCGACATTCCACCTTGGTGTAAGGATACAGTGCATTTCCCTTTTCCATCATTTTGGAATGTCCAAACAACACGCCCGGCGTGACTCTAATTTTTCTAGCTAATATGTAGATGTCATCAATTTCGATTCTAAACTCTGTTGTCGAGTCTACGGCTAGTAGAGAGAATGTTTCTGGACTTCTATAGAGTTTAACTTTCACATCGACTTGATTCAAGAGGTAACGCTCTAGAGAAAACAAGTCGTGAAAGATAGGACCTTGTAGGTCGAAGGTCTTCGAGGTGGCAATCCACTTAGCTCGCATATATAGACCATTATTTGTACCTGAAAAAAAAACACAAAAAATAGCATGTATAAAAAACCATTTTTTTTTATATCTGACAACTACATCTTAATATAAGGCTTTAGGAATCATATGGCATGGTATAGGGCTCAAATACATTATAAATTACCTGATGGGTCGGTTACTGCTGGGGAATCTGCGTCATCCTGAAACCATCCCTGCGTTTCTATCTGACTAGATAGGGCATCTCGTCCATAGTTCAGCAACGTCTGAATGTATGCTCTGTACGGATTGTAGTTACAAGTAACGCTTGCTTTGTTCTGTAAAGTCACTTCTGTAGACGAAAACAAACTTTGCAGAAACAAGTTCGCTGGACCAACTTTCTCTCCAGTAAGCGCAGTGTCGTCGGTTTTAGATACTTTCAGTTTCACGTACAGTTGCGAATTTTTCAAATCCAAATAGTCCATCGAGTTTTGACCGCTGATTCTGAATTCAAAAGGTCCCTCTGAAGACGCCTGCGACATTGGTCGAATTTCGTCGTAGTATGTATCACTAACGCTCGTCTGTGTAGGCGGAAGCTCGAACAAATTCAGTTCCGATACGATGCCTTCTTTAAACTCATTTTCGTTAAACATTGCCATTTTGTTTAAGTTCCAAATATATCACTTTGCTTAGCTTTTTTCGTAGATTCTTTCTTGTTGGTCTTGGATTTTTTCGCAGATTTGATTTGAGCCACCTTTCTTTTACGCTTGCCGGTGTTTGACTGAAAAGCATCGACTACATCCTCCGGCTTTATACCTTCTCTCTTTAACTCCGACTCAGCCCTGGCTGCAGTCTGTTCAGCGGGTAACACTGCGCGAATAGTCACCTGTTTTCTTTCTCGAGACACTTTTGAATCCTCAATAGGTATCACACGTGGACGTCTTCCGGCTCCTGTCTGATCTATCATCGTGTTTCCATCCCTCAAACGTTCAAAAAAGGTGACCCACTTTTGCGGATCAGGCACATACAGTTTCATTTCTTTAAAAGAATGGATATCGCTTTAGGTGAAGTGTTAGTCGTACAGGTTTGACTAAATCTGAAGCCGTTGTGTCGTCTTCCTGCTTTATATGTATTTCGAATTCCCGAAGTTCTTTTCTCCTCACAGGTACGTAGTAAGGAGTATCGAGTGTGTAGTCCCACTCACTTTTCTTATTTTTCTCGAGTCGTCGCAACAAAGGACGCGACTCTCCTTTCACAATGCTTTCTCCATAAATATCCGAATAAATGTAAAGTCCGCTACTCAATTTGGATCTTGCATTTTCAGTGGCTTGAAAATTGACCAACGCTACTTGCCAACTGCCGTCTAAAAATAAAGGCGCCTTTAACTGCACTTTGAAATGACCCGTTTCATTTTCGGAAAAATACTCATTGCTTTCGTTACTTTGCAAGTAGATGTATCTGTCACTCATCATATCGATTTCAGCATCTCTACCACAGGTTTGAGCAGAGTTGATAGAATATACCGATATTTAATCAACACTCTTTGTCGCTGTTTCGGAGTGAGTGTGCTTGATACGAGACGTCGAATCACGTTTTTGTGTCGATTCAGTTTCTTCTTGTCTTTATCATTAATTGGACACGTTCCTTTCAATACGTTGTATATAGCTTCTAGTAAAGCTTTTAACTGAGTATCGGTCAATGTTTTTAACAGAGCACTTCTTTGTCTATCTTGTGATTGTACTAAAAGTTCAAACAAGGCTAAATGTTTCTGCACCATTATGTAGACTATTTATGACGATTATCCGAGTGTGTCTCTCCTATTTAAAGCTTTTTATAATCGTCCTCACTGATCCAAGAGTCATACTTAGGAGCCCATCCTTTCCATCTCACTAAATACTCCTTTCTTTGACCTCTTCCTCTGGACTTGATCACTTTTTCTACCAGGTACGTCTCTTGTACGAACGCTTTCGTCAACTGGTTTTGATAAAACGTTCCCTTCACTATTTCTCCAGCATAATCCTTTAACTGATACTGGGGTATGTTTTCTATCATTAAACGTTGATTTACTACAAACAACTCACGGGACCACCTTTCATCGTACTCGCGCTGAAACTGACGTCGTATAAAGGAAACTCTAACGAGATCACCTACTTTAAATTTGTATGATGATGGTAAACGGGTTCTTTTCTGAGGTTCTTTGTTATACTGTTGTCTCCACAACTCAAGCGAATCACTGTTTTTCACGCTAGCTGGAGATCGTTTAATAAAGCGGTGATACGTTATATTGTAACTATCCGTAATGTCGGGAAGAGCGTCGATCCATCGATGCGCTTGTTTGTGTGTCATATATCTCACGAGGCGACTTTTGATTGTCTTTATGCTTCGTTCAGCGTAAGACGCTTTAACCACATTTTGTGTGACATAGTAATTCACATTTTCTTGTTTTAAAAACCGTTTGACGTCCTTGTTGGAAAATTCTGTTCCTTTATCGCTTCTCATATTTGTAGGCTTTCTTCCTTCTGCAAAAATATGTTTCAGCGCATGTGACATTTCTTTACCCTTTCTTGTGCGCAAAGGTACTGTCCATACAAACTTGGACAGGATGTCAATGGCCAACAGAAAATAAGCATAGCCATCATTATGTTTTCTGTAATATTCCATATTGGCGGTGTCCACGTCCCATTGATAATCGATGTATGGAGCAACGACTCATCTTCGTTTAAATTTTACACGTTCCTCTTTGTGCACGGCATAGTCTTCTTGTTTCAACAACCATTCACGAATCTTGTTTCTGCTAAGCACAAATTTTCCATCTTTTCTCACGGCTCTATACAATTTTTCAACGCCACTGTAAGCACCAGCGTGTTTGGGATCGTAATAAATGCTTTTCAGGTACTCTTCATATTTCGGAGACGAAGCCATTTGATGTTCCGCTGTTTCGGTACGGCGCTGTTTTCACTGTTTTCTCGTTTTCTTTTGACTGGAATACCGGGTGGTGGTGGAATGGATGAACCCCCGATTTGCTGGCGTCGTGAAACGTTGAGTAAAGTTTTAGGAACGTTAATATTTGACAATAATATCTCAAATTCCGCCACGCCCGTTGGTTTGAAGTCTTTGTAGTCTTTTAACTGAACTTTTATAAGATCCACAATGTTAGAATTCGGTATTGTCTCTCCTGAAATAACGACTTCCCCTTTTTCGTTCCATGTTAAATAGGGCTTCATATACGATAATAACATGCGTGCCCGCCCTTCGAGTGCCTTTGGAATCAATTTTAATATCTTTTCACTGTCAAAGTTTAATCGCTCTGAAGAATTCTCAGTACGATGTGCACGACTTAGCTCTTGTTGTGCTGACACCTCTTTATGCCCATCTACTTGCGAAGTATTTTCTCTTTTGGATGTACAGGATGGAAGTTGCTGATGCTGTTCAGTGGCTACCTTCTTTAATCCCTCTATTGGTAAGGTAACAGTTGCAGTAGATGAAAGAGATAAAAGTCGTTGGTATTTGTCAAAGGGCACCAAGACCATTTTATGCATGTTGACAATGTACAGAAAGATGAAGTTATGATCACGATGATCATGCGAGTGTGTCTTTATTTGGATTGATAAATGATAGTATCCTCATCTGGAAACACTTTAGTACGCACACGATAATCTTCGTTGGCTGAAGGAGAGAAGTCCAAAATCAGATATCCGTAAGGTAATGAGGTAGCGTCTCGATAAGCTTCCAAAATAAATGTTCCTTTGCCAAGGAAAGCCTGTCTAGCCAAACATTGGAGCTGCGACACGTCTCTCGGATTTTTCATGAGCACTAACACGTGCGTGTTCAAGTTGATCGTTCGGCTGTGTTTTCCTTTACAGTATAGATTCTGGTTCAAGTACAGTATACTTAAATGACGATGATGCATTCCTTTTACAAATAAATTCTCCATTTCCGGCGATGCTGTCACGCTTTCCATCAGGTCATCCAGAACCACTAGATTACAAACGTTTTCATCGGAAAGGTCGTTCAGTTCATTCTCTGTAGGCAAACCTTTATGAAAACTGATAAATGAAATATCCCTTTCCATGACTTCAAACAAAGGTTGATATACACCGTAACAATACATCACTTTTTCAGGCGGAGTGACGAACATCTCGTCTTTGTGTTGCAATAATCTATAAACCCAGGTTGTTTTGCCGCTACACGTAGCTCCAGATACCGAAATAGATGTACATTCTGGGAAGGGATACATGATGAAAATAATCCAACACGCCAGGAACCTACGAGTTTTATGATATTTTTTTTTCTATTCAGCATCTTGAAGGAGATCCACCAAAATGTCCACCAATTCCTGATCGTTCACTTCATGCTCTTTGGTATCCAGTTTTGGCACGGGACACAACGTAATATCGAGCGGAACTGTATGGATTCCGTCATTCATCACTTTTCTTTTGCAGTAAAGGTAAGAAAAACCTCTTCTTTCTTGGGAGTATGTAAAAATGGTGTTATTCTTCACCCTGAAACCTCTATTTACTCCACTTACAGCTTTTCCTGTCTTCAATACCAGGCGAAACTTTGTCATGGGTGCATTTAGATGACGTTTGCTGACTCCTTTTGAACTGTATTTTAATTCATTGACTAGTCTTGGTCTGTAAGGACAGCGTTTCTTCTTTAATTTTAAACATCGTCTTAGCAAGTGGTAAGCCGCGACTCTGGTCGAAGAGGCTGACACAGTCTTTTCTTTACGCACAATATACGTTTTACTGCATAGCCCGATCATTTCGTCACCCTGGTATTCCAGTTTAAACAATCCTGGAGTACGTTTGTCAAATTGTGCATGACTGGAACAACAGGTCCTGGGAAACCAGTGGTGCTTGGCATCGGCTTCAATGTCTGTAGTCGTGCAAAATCCTTGCAATCCGAAATGGTATTGATCAAGCATATCGGTCTTGATGACGTCCTCTAAGCAGGATCCGGAAATTGCCATATATGCGCTGTCGGTATCCATTTCGCAGTACTCAAAGTCGGACCTATCTACGTAGAAGTCCATAAAATCATAATAAAACTCGAGCATGCGAAGTTTAGCGTACTGTAAAATGAAGTATCCCAGCTGAATGGGTAAGTCTAACTTGATCACGGTCTTGGCCATTTCCAGTTCGTAATATTGTTCCTCCATGTCGAGACAGTCCAACTTCCGAAATTGAGGATCATTGATTTTCAAACACGTTTCGTTCTCTCCCTGAATGTAGTTGATATCCCTGTGTTTCGATTTATCCATAATAAGGGAACCATAACCCGAGTTGCCTATCACTTTCATAGTATCTGCAATAATAGCCGTGTTGGGATCTCTATCCCCCATTCGTCTGGCATCGCTAACCTCTTTTACAAAGTTTCTGAAGCACCGTTGTTGTTGAAACTCCACGACTTGATAAATCTTGTTGACAACCATGCCGTGATTCAGGTACCACTGCAACAGAGGGGTAGCTAACATCAGTTGATTCGCCTTCATACCACCAACCAGCAAACGTCTGGGTTGATCAGAAAGTTGGTATTCGCGGATATGAGCTTGCATATGCTCACCAATAGCTTCAAAGGGTATGTCTGTGGTGCAAAACAGCGGTGACATTTCTTCAAAATACTGGAAGGGTGTCATGCTAGGGTGTTCGAAGTAACTCGGCCATTGCTCTGGGACTTCGATATCGACTTCCACCATCCCGAAAAGATCTCCATTTACCACACCTTCCAAGATACGATTTTCGCTGATCTTTCCCTTGTGTCCTTGAAAGAACCCCGGTCTCTGGGTATCGATAAAGTCGTAAATGTCGGGATTCGCTCTACAATACTGTCGAAAGTCACACTCCCACATTTCAATGACGCGATTTCCTTGCGCCTCTAAATAGGCGGTAGTTTCTTTCGTCTTTTCGTATCTGTCTTTTCTGGCGTTTCTCCACTTATCGTCTGTAACATTCTTGCTGATTTCGCAA
Source organism: Corbicula japonica (assembly GCA_038501625.1). Taxonomy (NCBI): domain Eukaryota; kingdom Metazoa; phylum Mollusca; class Bivalvia; order Venerida; family Cyrenidae; genus Corbicula; species Corbicula japonica. The sequence goes on from JAZAYU010000287.1 coordinate 363,643, forward strand.
TCGTGACCGTGCCAGTAACACCCTTGAAACTGAAAGATGATGGGTCTGTCTCCGAGTTTCTGAGCTGGACAATAACCATCAACGGGATATTTACCTACCATGACCTCTCTTCCGCTGTTTAATTTATGTTGGATAGGAATGCCATGTCGTTGAATCCATCCATCCAATAATAAGCGGACATGTATTTGTCTCGAATTTCTGGTCGAAACTCGTTTTCAGCTCGACGTCTTACAAAAGGTCCAACAGGCATAGGTTTTCCTATGGCCTGCAAATAGAGCGCATTGGCATCAAATCCAAGAATAGAGCCGCACACCTTCCCTCCGCGGATACGTGTCTGTCCGGTTTTGTGATGACGCGTGAAAATGATGCTAGGACCACCAATAATATTTTGTTTGATAGTGTGATACAGATCGGCATTGGCTTGATCAAAAAGGGCGAAATTAACGTTCTGTTCTTTGGCCGATCTAAACAACAACTGTCGGGCGATGCCGGGTACTGAAATAGCCGTTTTGAATACGTCTATCCCATTGTCAAAGTAAAACGTTAGGAAACGCTGCACGGCCTCCACAAAGGGTCCCACGTCCAAGTTGTTGTACCAGACTAGAAAATCTTGAAACATGTTCATACTTTTCTCATTCCAAATACGTTGACAGAACTCGTAATCTTCTTTACTAATGTTGCTGGACTTAAGACTGCTGTAGAATTCCTTGTGAGGCGGCAAAGATGTGTATTCCAGCTTGTTCACGTCATCAAACCACTCGTAGGGAAAGAAACCTTTCTTCTCTTCCACATGGTAAGCTTTGAGAAATCCGGCGTAAGAGGAACCAGCCGCTAAAAACTGAGACATGTCCAGAAATTTGAGTTCGTCTGTGGCAATGCAAGTGTAGGCATTGTTGTTTTTCACGACGAAACATCGGTTCAGTGTCGATGAATGCATGTCAAGATGTCTAGCGATGTTCCGCTTTATGAGATTCAGGTCATACTTGGCTGAGTTAAAACCGATCACAGGGAGTTGAGACATGTAACCTTCCATATAGCCATATAACTTTTTTAACGGATGAAATGATTTTTCTTCTTCTTCTTCTTCTTCTGCATTTTTCTGGTCAGCTCGATTGTCAAAGTCCTGCTGAAATTCTTCATCCTTTGCAATTTTAGCATCAATTTCATCCAGTACCCATGCCCATTTTTCTTTCGCCAAATCGTAGGCGGTTAAAGAAATGTCTGTCAACAATTTTACCATTTTTAACACTAGTTCGTTTTCATCAGGATTCACGATACAAACCGGTTTCGTATAGCCTTGAATATTGCTACAAATAGACACGCTCACAGGCACGTGACATTGACTCCACGTTAAAAACTCTGTGGGTTGGTCGTTCACTTTTTGAAGCATTGCTTCAAAGTCAAAACAAGCAAACCATGGGAACAAACGCTGATCTTCAGGTACGTGGATTCCATAACGGTCTAATTCCTCAAAGACCGATTCCCGGGATTGATAAAATCCGCCGGGATAAACGTACTTTGTCTTGTTTGTACAGATTTTCTTATGGCGATGCAAATTGTTAATTCGATCAAAATGACGGTCGCACGTTTTGCACTGGTATTTTTGCGCGTACATGGCGAAGTCACGAATATATGACAGATGATTCTCGTACATGTTGAGATACATGGTGGTTTCCTGTAGGCCTCTGGATTTGTAAATGGATCGCGCAAATCCGTCTTCCTGCAAGCTGTAAACTTCCAGATTGACGTTAAAGAATTTCTCGAAATCGGGAAAATCCTCAAAAGTGATTCCGTCTTGACATGTGTTAGCATTCGTTTGCCACTTCCGGTGAAATTCTTTGGCAGGTCCATCCACATTTCGGATATCGTGCCCTCGGTGAAGAGCCAGACAGCGAAAAGCGCATAAATGATCTTTATAGCGTTTCCCGGTGAGTCGACTCTTGATTAAAGGATAAATGCTTTCCTTCCTCAAAAGAAATTCTGGAACTTCACCAGTGCCCAGCGGATAGACTGTGCTGTACACCGTAAAATGCACATTGGTCACCAGAACTGGAATCCATTTGGTATCTGGACGGTGACGCAATATTTCGTCTAATATGTCTCTTTGCTGTAAGCGAAGTCTAAGTTGACCTAAATCTCCTCTTCTAGACACGTATAGAGGACGCTCGAAAATCCCATTGTTGTTGTAGGGCACGAAATATCTATATTCTCCCGTTTCTCGGTTTTGTAAAATAACACCAAACACGAGATTTAAACGAAAGGCTCTTTGCTCTCGGTTGAAAATATCATCTGCGTAACGCATCAGTTGATTTACATTTACGTCGTTGTCAAGCGGGAAGTTGTAGACCGAATGGATGGGACCCAGTCTGTGTGGCTCTAGAATCAATGGTTCATTCGCTTCGTATACTTCACGCAGTCTGTCTTGCTGGTCATTTCTCTTCCAAGGAGCCGAATCATCGTCCCATGGCCTCTGTTGTAATGCTCCACCCGTTTGATAATGTTGTCTTACGCCATGTAAATACAGATCTCTCCGGTTGTTGAAACATTCCGTACAACGCCGACAGTGGTATTGCTGCAGTGTCGCATTCGACTGACGACTTGAACCGGTCTGACTATGGTGACTCATATTGTGTTCGATTAAATCCTTTTTTGAATCAAAACACTCCGTACACTGTCGACAGCAAAACTGTGATCTTTTATTTGATGATCGTATCGATGCTCGATCTGTGGTGGTGGCGTTTGAGGATGAACTATTTTCTTTTCCCTTTTTCTCGTGCCAGACCGTATGCTTTTTTAATCCCTGTGACGTAAAGCATCTTTTACCACACTGGCAGCAAACATGTTCACCTGAACCCTGACATGACTTCTCATGAAGTAGTCTGTGCTTGTCATATTTAAATACTTTCCCGCATTTTGAACAGTCGAAGGTTTGGTTGGTGTGAGCCGCAATTACGTGCTGGTTCAACGACTGCTTGTAACGAAACGATTTGGTACATTGGTCGCATTGAAATGTATTTTTCGGTGTTAGATCCTACAAAAAAAGTAGGAGTTTGTTAGACAAAGGTTTAAATGATAATATCCACAACCAACAGAAATAAACTTGAAAGATATTCTTCATATTTAACAATCATAAAAATTAAACTTTCTAACACTTACCCGTTCATTAGTCACTAGACTGTTGTTGTTCAACTGTATTATTGGTTCATGCTATAAAAGAAAAAAACAACGATTTTGACAAATCTTACGGCTGTATCATATATAATTATAGTGAGAACACAAATTGAAATGTTTTTTTAATAATTTGAAAACAACAAAAGACGCGCTTTTTCTGACACTTACCGTTTCACTGGACCTCTGTCCGTCATTGTTTTCATCCAACTGTCTTTCTGGTTCATGCTGTAATAGAAAGATAAACCATTATTTTGACAAATATTTTTAGTCACAGTACATTGAGAACCCTTTAATTCAACTTGTAGACATTGAAAAAAAGAAAATTGCGAACTTACAGTTAGATATCCTCCCAAGCCGTCTAATAATTTATGGATCGCCTCGTGTTCAGACAACTGGGTGGCATCATTTAAACTCGCCCCGCACCATCGACAAGTCACCATTCTGAGAAATGAAAGGGGAAAAAAAACAACAAACAATTATATCATATAGGTCTGTCATTTCCATCTTCACCTGCAAATAACGAGAATTTATATTTGTTTGTTTAACTCACGTTTTCAACAGCATTTCAGTTCTATAAAAGTGAACTGTTTCATCTCTTTCTCAACGCGGTATCCACTTCAGATTTTTTATTTGTTTAATGTTTGTGGAATATTTTTTATAATAAAATAAATTTTAAAGACCCCCAAAACTCCCTCTATTACTGCTTTTTGCTATATGGTAAGACTGTGGTTTTTGACTGTATCTGTTTCTAATATGAGTCCTCTCTCCATTTTTATTGGAAGTATAAGCACTAGACGAGACCTTAACCATAACCTCCGTATAACGTGTTATGATTGAATTCGGTACTTTCAGCGCTTTGATTTGAACATTTAAACTTTGAGTGTAACGCATCAATAAACCACAGGTAAATTTACAACCGTTGTCATTGAAGCTTGGTGTCTATGTACATTAACCTCGTGGTTGTAACTAGGCAAGCGTAAATTTGTACATCGATTATACAGAGAAAAACGTTTTGTGTTAGTTTTAAACCTTTAAGTCGGACGTAATATAACGCGTGCAAAACTAAAGACTGCATTAATTCTGGATATATATAAAACTTGAGTTGTTTCTGTTTAGTAATTCGATGGGAAAAAAGTGTCTTGTTACGTATGTTATACTTACTGAGATTTAGATTGAACGTGCAAGGATGATAATTTGAAAACCGCCATAATGGACTCTGATCAAGATTGGATATAATAGTGTCTTGTCATGTAAGAAATCGGTTTTTCAAACTAAAAATCTGTTTAAATGTCGAGAATTTTAGTTTTGAAAATCATGGTAAGACACGAAAATACTGCCTGGTTTTAGATGAAAAAACAAAACAAAACAAAAACAACTTAACACACGGAAATAAATAGGCTTCAAACCAGGTACGTTTTTCTTCCAATATTTTAAGACATGATTTGACTGCAGAAACATTCTTAAATCCTATCCTTAGTACATCTCAAGTTTCTTTATGTTTAGAAACCTCTTAACGGGCTTTTTAAACTATCGCCATTAAAATAACATAAACGTCAACTTGTGAACAGTCAAGCGATACGAGAGACATTCATTCTTAACCTAGTTAATCTCACCTCTTTACGCATAGCTGAGTAAGTTTTAAAGCAGGTTTAACAGTGTAAATTTGCCAGTGTGTTATTTAAAGGAGGGTTTTGTCCTTTCATTAGATTTTTTTTTCATGTTTTTTTTTTTATTTCTCAAATAAGAATAAGTCATATAACATAAAGATACTATAACTGAAGACATTACTTACTTTAAAAAAAAAATAAAGTACTAAAATGAGAAATCAAAGAAATGTTTTAACTTACCTCTATTGGAACCGACTTGGTTATAACTGTTGTAATTCCTTAAACAGTGAATAAATCCAGAAATGAATAAATCCAGAAATGAATATCAAACTTAAGGTCGCATCACGTTTATTCAAATGATTTTAAATACAAAATCGTCACAAACATTTTTTTAAAGCGCATGCGCATCCTACTAAAACTTCATTGGTTCAACTATTTTGAGTTGCGTTACCGGGTAGATATTATTGCGGATATATGACCTGGTTTAACGTACAAACACCTGCGTGTCAGCACATTTTTGCGGTTTAGAATAAAGACGTAATGTCTAAACACACCTTTTTAAGAACATTAAAAAAGTCATTTCGATCAGATAATAAAAAAGATTGATTACTTCGTGGTTTGGCGATTCCCTTTGAAGACAGGAAACTGGGCTCATTCAGTTTGACACTTCATTCACATTAAAAATGATGGATTACTTTGTTTACGCATTCCTGAACATAAAAGTCATTTCGACCAGATAATAAAAAGATTGATTACTTCGTGGTTTGGTGATTCCCTTTGAAGACAGGAAACTGGGCTCATTCAGTTTGACACTTCAATCAGATAAAAATGATGGATTACTTTGTTTACGCATTCCTGCGGTATTACACGTCACGTACACCCGACCTTTCAATGTCAAAAGAAGTCAACGAGGTCAAGGACAGCCGCCATTTTGAATATTAATGAGCTTAGGACTTAGGACGAATAAAAGCAGCTGGTGCTCTAATAATACTACTCATATAAAACATAAGAATCTAATAGCATTGCAAAGCCAAAGGGCGGGAAAAGCTATCGACTGAGAGCAAACGTCTGTCGTCACATTCCCTGCATATGGACAAATATTTCATATCAATATTGTGTGAAAATTATAAATACTCTTTTATTAATTTCGTTAATTGCGTCTACATTTTATTTTGAAACCGATTGTTGTATAACCATGCTCTCTTCTCCTCTTTACGTTTTGGCTATGTTGGGAATGTTGCCATTTCTGATATGCATATTTCACTTTTTAACCAAGATTTCAACAACTACGCATGTGCAAAATTTACATATATTTTGTAATAATATATTAAGAGTATTATGCCCTTTATTTTCATTCAAAAACATGTTGTAAGTATTGTGTATGTATTCTGCATGTGATTGTGTGTTGTTGTTTTGTAAGTATGCTTTATGCTTGTATTTATGCTTGTGTCTTTACCATATGTAATAATGTAAATGGCCAAAGGCATGATTTTGCCGAGTATTGACAATAAACTTGAAACTTGAATTAAAAATCTATAAATCATATAAATATGAGGCGCGTCACGGGAAAAGGTACCTTCGGTCATTTTTTTGTGTTATTTTTGTTGTTACTATATTAAGAAAGAACTTTCGAATTTCTATTATTTTCTCATAACAAAACAGTGATTTTGTTACACATTTTGACAATTAAATGGTATTTCTACCGCGAATTGCATAACAATTAATGTCGTCTGCTCAACTTTATGACGTCGTTTCAAGGATTGACGTCAACTGCCCGAATGTACCTTTTCCCGTGGCGTGCCTCATATAATTTTGTTGAAGTGGCTCATGTATAAAAAAATCTTTGATTACGTCAACATCATAAATATACAAAAGTCAATATATGGAATGATTTTGAAAATGCTATGTAAAGAACATTACAAATTAAAAACATGTATTATACACACAAGGAAAACAGGCACAATTCTGCTTTTTTCTAACCAAAAGGGAAAATCATGTAAACGAACTTAGAAACTCAATAATTACGAGCTACAACGAGTTGATAATTACAACATTATAGTCTAGATTCTGCAACTAAAAATTTTGTCGAGGTAGGGCCGACAAGATATACTTTTTATTTCTCGATTTTATTGAAGTTTATGGTATGTCTCAATGAAATTAGGTGGCCTGCAAAAATCATTTTATTACGAACCCTGAAAAAATAAGGGAGATAACTCTGATATAGAATTATAAGTTAACTTTAAAATATTTAGCTACAGAGACTAGTTGCATTGATATCAGTCCAAATTTTAGTATCAACGTTAGTTTTTATATGATCTAACAACTATTATTTATTTAAGATAATTATATTATTAGCACATAATATTGGACTAGTATGTAATTTAAGACATTTTTGTTGGTAAAATATACAAAGAAAACACAACTATTTACGATTTTCCCTATTTTATGAGTTAAGAAAATTATCTATTCATATTATCAACTTGATGAGTGGTTTGAAGCTTTTTCAGCCAAACACTTGTACTTTTTATTTCAGATGAAATTGCACGTATGTTTCTTTTATTCCTGTCGTCGTGATCTTGCAGGTTTGAGTTCACGTGCTCTTTACCCAAGGTTACAAAACTGAGCATGGAAACCAGTCTAAAATCTCAAGCATCTGATTGGCTGAAATGGCGACTGGTCGTCATTTCAGCCAATCAGATGCTTGAGATTTGAGACTGGTTTCCAAACTCAGTTTTATAACCTTCAGACCTGGTCTCAGTTAGTCATCGAGTACCAAACATTGTTGGTTGACAATGTCATAAGCTTCTTATGTTTCGTACGTTCATGGGCTTTTGAATGCAACATTATCAACTTGATAAGAGGTTTGAAGCTAAATCACCAAACAAACCTGTACCCTTAAGTTCAGATGGGAATCTGTTCGCGCAAGTGTGAGGTTGGTGCACCCTTGAACCTGGTTTAAACCTCTAGCATATTTTCAAGGTGGAAACTTCTTGGGATATCTTGATCATCTTGATCATTAGTTGTTTGGGTGACTTTTTAAAAATGATAATTTTATAAACCATGCCGTCATTTCCATTGCGTATTATCTTTCTGTTTTCTGGTCAAAGGTGGAAAATATTATCAATATTAAATAAATCGACAAGATTCATTTATTAATAATGGGTTGTTAAAGGCTGTAATAATGTCAACTTGAATTCCAGTAGAAAGAGATTACACCAAGTATCTTCCTTATCAGTATAAACAAAGATCAGCAATTGGTACCATTAAGTATGCATATTCATAGTTTATAAATTACGAACCTATAAATGCCCGATTAAGATATTAGTATACTTTCTATTTTGTTATCCAACCATCGTTTCAGAACACCCGACAAAGCGATCTTCCAGCTTCTTAGCTTATGTTGACCACACCCATTAATGACGGACTTGCCAAAATATTTCATTATTATTTTCAATGTGATAGAATAAAATTAAAATAGCATTGATCATGAAAAGCAAAAACATATATCCAGTAACTGGTAGGATATGGATAAACGTTCTATCGGCTGTCGAAACCAAACAGTGGCTCAGTCCACTGGACAAAGCAGTCGCTTAAATATCAATGTCTTCTTAAAAGCACATTATGCCAAGTATACCAAGCAATAAATTGCTTAAAATTTCAGGTGCATTTAACACTAAAATCCTGTAAACTACTGATGTATGTCAATGAAGGTACGGTTTTAAACCTGCACTTTATGTATGTGCATTTTAACGCATGTTCGACCAGTGTAGATTCATGCCTTCAGATCTGAATCTACACTGTTAGCATCTTGATAAAAAAAACAACCAAGTGAATCTTAAAGCGAACAGTGTAGATCCAGATCAAATGGCATGGATATGCTGGCTGATTTGGATCTACATTGTTTGCCCATGCAATAAACGTGTATCTATGGAGTGTAAAGGGGTAATGGGGAATTAATGTAAATTTGTGTTTGAAGAGTATAATATTTTCATGTAGTGTGTTTGTTGGCATGAAAGTTTGAATATGTGGGTTTTTACTTTCTGAAGTAACTTCTTGAACAATTCTGTACATGTATTTTATGTTGAGTGCATTATGATGCTTTCACAATTTAAGAAAAAGGTGTTTATTTCTTTTCTTTTTCCCTGGTGCAGTGCAGCCCACGAAGTCTTTATTCCGATAAACAACAAAAGAGAATAGAACATGATTGTGCTTAAACCGGTATAAAGAATGTAAACAAAGTATGGTAAAACGATTTCATGACATTATATGGGCGTACAAATGCAACAACCACTAATTATGGCAGATGCATGACATTTAAATCTGTTAAAGTTTGTACAAAAGGGGCGATTCATTGGGGTTTCATAATACAGGCTTGTTTTTGAACGAAGGCTAAGAAAGAAGGATTTTATTGATGAGTTTTATTAATAGCATTCGTTAACATTGCCGTATTAGCCTGCTGGGTTGTTAAGATGTCTTACTGAGTCCAGAAGACTTGTCAGCTAGAGAACTACTTCTTTCAGATAAAGGAAATACTGGTTGAATCTCTTCGCTTTAGGATTGTAGCAAGTGAATAAATTACAATAATATCAATTATCAGTTACCGTGATTCATATTTTGTGGCATAAAAAGGAAAAAGTGTCTCATGGTTTTTCATGTAATTCCTTGAAATGATATCAAAATGATGAGCTGACGACGTTGCTTATTATGCATATCATGCTAAAACAGCATTATTTTGTCAAATTCTATTAATAACTTAATCATAATCACATCTTAATATTGAAATTGAGAAGAAAAAAGAAATTAAGCTAGAAGATTAGAAGTTCGAATGGCATTGATGTGAAGCAACATATTTCATGCAAAGCTCGTACTGTGTGGCGGCCATAAAAGTCTCCCCGTACATATAGTCAGTACTGTTATCAGTAAAATAACTCGTTACAATGTACCGATATCGTGCAGTCATGAAAACGTATACCAGGGCTATCCGATCAACCTTTTGGGGGAGGGGTTGTCCCGGTTAGCCCAATTGGTTGCGTCGTCTCAATTGCAGGGCTAGTGGCTGTCGCTGTGACGGTGCGGGTTCGCTCCCAGGTAGAGTCAGTATCATTTTATATAGACTATTTTGATAATTTGACCACTACTTCAATGCCAAAGATATATAAAGATGGCCAGTAGTTGTTTATTTCTAGTTTGTAGATACATCCCTGACCATAATAAACGCAAAAGCAGCTAGAGACCCGGCTGGTTCCGAAATTCTCGAGTTGCAGCATAGTTCACAAGCACTGATTCAAGGGCCTGGAACATTGTCAGGTAAGATAGTCTTTACTTCAACATGATGCTTTTATCATTGATTTTAGGTCAAAAATATAAACGGCAGGTTCAACCATTGTGTTGTATAAATGTAACAAAAACAACTTTCCTAATAAATTATAAATTACAAAATTGTAAAAAAATCAGGGCCTAGGATTATAAAACTAATTTTGGAGACCAGTCTCAAATCTTAAGCATCTGATTGGATGAAATGGCGACCAGTCATGGCTTGAGTATCCGGACTGGTCTTCAGATTTAGTTGTATGATCTTGGGCAAAGGCCTTTTGATATTTTTCAGTGAATTTGTAGAACTGTCACCAACATCATTGTGGAGTATGTAGCTTCCTGGAGGGCGAAAACAGTACATGTCAGATGTTCCATAAAGATGTAGTAATACTGTGTGCTTGCATTAAAATAAGTTGATGACGTGCAGGTTTAACTCTTTCCTCCTATGTATGGGTTTATCGCGTATTTGATGTAGTGTAGATCCAGATGAGCTGGCAAAGGGGTTGATTCACGAAGGCTCAAAATTGGCCTATAATATTCCCAAATTTTCAAATTGCATTTACATCACTAAAAGTGTGCTTTTTATAATCTATAATGGATGTTTTCTTGAAAAGTTAAAAAGTGAAGACCAGCCCATAAACTAAAATAAAAAATTAAGTATGTCAAATGTGTCTTAAATTTTAAAATGTTTGCCAAAATGCAATTTTTTGTTCAATTTTCATCATATTTTGGTGATTTTCATATTGGGCACAGGCTTCGACCAAACTAATTTAAAGAATTGTCTTTGTATAAATGTTTGCTGAATTCATGGTCAAAATTTGATTTTGGTCGAGAAGTGTGCCCTGATCGAAATCCTCCAAAATCTGCTGTAAAATGGACAAAATTCTGAATTTTTGCAAATTTTCCTAATTTTTTAGCAATTTTAATGGCCCCTTGTCAAACTCCTTTAGCAGTAATCAATATAAAATTTTAAGATATGAAAAGTATAACCATTTATGTATTCAATGGCATTAAAATTTAAGATATATAACAAAATTTAAAATTTTACATATTTTAGGCCAATATTACACCCGATCCAAGTTTATTAGCCTACTAGTACTAGAAATTTATTAGTGTTTTTAGTCTACTACTAGTTGTTAAAAAATGTGATTTTTAGCCTCAGCAGGCGATTTGTTAACTGCTATTAGCAGATAATAAAAAGTAGACACTTTAGATACATTAGAGCGCATGCGCTTCGACCGACGACGGAAATATGAAAAAAAATGGCGGCTCCCACTATTCAAGGATTAGCTCTCCCGAATAACAGACAAGTGAACGATCTTTCTGAAATTTCTTCAGCTGATAAATACAGGTTTTTAACCATACATCTTTCTTTCTTACTGATATGAATAAATATAGTCAGGAATGACAGTCGTCCCGAGAGTTGCCAGACCGAAGTCAAAGCATGGGGACAGAGGCTAGAGCCTAGTAAAGGGACCCGGTTTTGGACTACCTAGTTTCAGCGAGAAATAGGCCCCTGTACCTCTAAATAGTGAGATTGAACAAATTGACGAAGTACTAATATAAGAGGTTTTTCTCGCTGAAACAGGGCCTGTATGGTTCAAATAGCTACAGTAATTTAGCCGTGCAAACTGCAATTAACACTGATTAACAGCCCCCACCCACTACCATACCACCACTTCCCTGCCAAATCCCTTTCAACCTGTGTGATTTAATGAAGCCGTTTGTTGATACTAACAAATTGGTACTTCTCATTCTATCTGCAATTTGCTGGGAGACTTGGGACTAAATCCCAAATTAAGATGACATAGATTTTTGGCAGATATGGGTTGGAAAGACTAAAACTTCAAAGAGTTGCCTCGGCCAGGATTTAAACATACGACCTCCAGCTTACCATGCTGATGCTCTACCAATTGAGATACCGTGGCCCCTATTATGAAACCTACTCAATTCCACCCCACTTACATGAGAATTTCCAATTAAATTTACTTGTCAAATGTCCACTAGGGTAGGTTCATGTTTGGGTTGATTGTTTTGCCTAAAGGAGCTTCAAGGGTAATTCTTCCTGTCGACAATATCAATGTGGTAGATTTGGGTGGAAAAGAGTAGCTTCAACCTGGATTTGAACCTCCAACCTTACCATGCTGACGCTTTACCTATTGGGCTTCCGAGGCAGAGCTGGTACAATATCTTCTATCGAGTCACATAAAAATTTATTCCTCCATCTGCATTAAATAATTCTTTAATCCATAGATACACCTTTATTGTGATTACTAATAGAATGGATCCAGATCAGCTGACACATGCATGCCCATCTGATAAGGATCTACAGTGTGTTTTTAGATTCATTATGTTATTATTAAGATCTTAAGGCATGATCTGGATCCAATCTCAATTAAGTCAGATATAACAACATGTTGGATCTGATGACTTAAAACAAGAAATGACTCATGACCATCTGATTATGAAACCTTGAAAACTCTAAACAGGGGTTGGTTTTCAAAAACTATCGAAATCCCAGGCGTAGCGGTTTTCAGGAGGTGATTTTAATCAGATTGGATCTGGATCTACACTGGTTAACACATGTTAAAACATACATAATTATAAGAAGTATTAAAAGGTTTAAACAAAGCTACAGGGACAAATGATCAAGTTCATTGTTGAAGGTTATCAACTACTGCAGTGTTTTTGAACCTTTAGAAATTATCAGCACAACTTTAGCTTTCAACCACAAAAGAAAATTAACTCCAAACAAGAAAATAATGCTTTAGAAACTTTTCTTTTATTGTGAACGCCACATTAAAATAGTTACAATAAACACTTCTTAATCTGAATATGATACATTTCAAACTTTTTTGAAATTTGAGCATGCCAAGGTCTTTATTTTATATCAGTGGTGTAAAATGATCTATCAGTAATTACTGGTAAATGGACTTGATTTGAACAGATCTGATTTTTATTTGACAACATGACATTTTTCTTCCAATATTATTTAGATTGGATTTTGGCAGGTTATGTCTACATAGACCTAGACAACATGTCAGACTCAGTGGTCAAATGCAGAAGTGGTCCATTAACAGGGTTTTTATACACCCGAAGGGACGTATTATGTTACCGTCTTGTTGTCTGTCTGTCTGTCCGTTAACAACTTCCCTTCCGCTCTATAACTTTTGAATCCTTGAACTTGAAGGATTTCAAAGAAACCTGACACAGATGTTTACCACTTCGAGACAACATGCAGAAGCCATGTTCAGGATGGCTCGCTTCAATGTCAAGGTCAGACTTAGGGGTCAAAGTTCATTTGACCTACTTTTCCTTTCGCTCTCAACCCCATGAAGGTTTCAAAGAAACCTGACACAAATGTTTACGACATTGAGACGACCTACAGAAGCAGTGTTCAGGATGGCTCACTCTAAGGTCTAGTTCAGACTAAGGGGTAAATGGTCATATGACTTTGTTTCCCTTCGGCATTGTACCTGTAACTCTTGAACCCTCTGAAGGGTTTAAACGATACCCTACCCTTATGTTTACCACATTGAGACGACATGCAGATTGCATATTCCGGATGGCTCAGTTAAAGGTCAAGGTCACACTTAGGATTTAAGTGTCATATGACTATATAGAGATATGCATTGGATGGTAACTCCAATTTTTGTTGTTGTTTTTTTACATTTTTATACCTGTTTAGGATTTTTGGGGTGGGGACTTAGTTTTTTGTGTCGCCCTTTCGAAGAAATGGCGATACATAGGGACTGCTTTGTCCGTCCGTCAGTCCGTCGGTCCGTCACAAAAACTAACGTTGGCTATAACTTTACCATTTATTAATATTTCTTCAGCAAACTTTCAAATTATATTGCTTATGACAACACGCTTGAGATGATACCAAATTCTCAAGGTCAACATCACATTTGCTGGAGTTATGCCCCTTTTTATACTAATATTTAGCTTAGACACGAAAACTTAATGTTGGCTATAACTTTGCCAATTCTTAATATTTCTTCATGTAACTTTCAAATTATATTCCTTATGACAACACGCTCGTGATGATACCACATTCTTTAGGTCAAGGTCACTTGATGGAGTTATTTCCCTTTTTACAAAAACTTAACAATGGCAAAAACTTTGCCATTTCTTAATATTTCTTCATCAAACTTTCAAATTATACTCCTTTTAACAACACACTCCTGATAATACCACATTCTTTAGGTCAAGGTCACACTTGATGGAGTAATTCCCCTTTATATGAAAACTTAACGTTGGCTATAACTTTGCCATTTCTTAATATTTCTTCATCAAACTTTCAAATTATATTCCCTATGACAATAGGCTCGTGACGATACTACATTCTTAAGGTCAAGGTCACATTTGATGTAGTTATGCCCCTTTTTGTACTTGCATTTTTATTCTGAAAGCACCAGAGGGCGACACAAGTGTTCAACTGAACACCCATCTAGTTATATATATATAACTTCAATTTTTTTAATTGAACCATTTTGATGCTTGTATCGTTCGGGCTTCAACAGTCTAAATTTTGCTCACATCCTCTGATACAACCCTTCGGGTGTATATTACCCCGCTTTGCCTTGCAATTGTTTCAGCTCTGTCTTTTCCAGAATTTCAGCAAAAATTGCATAAAATATATTAAAATACACAGTTGATAGGTTACTTCCCTTCATCCACTTAATGCAATTGTTTAGTGTCCACGATGAAAGAATGTTTATTTTCCAGACCTTCAGAGTTAGTTCTTTCAACATTATAGATATAAATAGTATCAATGATTTTATAAGTATTCTGCATAACTTTGCAGAAAGTACCTGAAACTGCATAATATACATTAATTTGTAATCTGACTTGTTGAACACTTTATTCTTCTTTAGTATATTTTCGCAACTAGGGTGGCTTTGGACAAAAATACAATGATACTAACATATGTTTTTCTGGTCCATTCTATTTAGATATTACTCAGTAACTACATGTACTATTAAATTTTCCTATTCTCAAAGTAGGCTGAAAAATCCCAGATTTCTGTGTATTTTATAAACCATGATAAGAGAGATATTAAGAAGATATTGTAAGAAAATGTTAAAAATAGTTCACAGGACACTTAAATATACTTCATATGTTTGATTTCAGTAAAGTTGGATCTTTGGTTTGTGAAGAAGTTTATTGCGGTTGTGCCTGTGTGTAGAGAGTTTAGCTGAGACCCATGTTGAAGTCTGCTGGGTGAATGTCTCCTATATGGCACACTAATTCATACAAGGTAAGAATTTTTCACTATCCATATGTATTAGGATGTTGGGAAGTAAACTATTAATTTAAATTCTTGATGGCAATAGAAAAAATTTCCCTCGCAGATTTTGTGTCCTCTCCATAACTTCTTAATCCCTGCAAGTAATTTCGTGAAACTTTAGTCAGATTTTCAGCTCATCAAGACGATGTGTAGAACCCATGTTCCAACCTAGCCGGCTAAAGGGTCAATATGTTTAAAGGTTTGAACCTTGTTTGTCATGTCTGCTTGATAACTTATAAAACCCCTTTAAGGAATTTCATGAAACTTTGGTTAAATGTTCACCCAAAGACTGTGCAAAACCCATGTCCAAACATGGCTGGCTTAAGTTCAAGGTCACCAGTGGTGTTCAAAGGTTTGAACCGTGTATTCTGTTTTCGCTGCATAACTTCTAAATCCCTGGAAGAAATATTATGAACTTTTGGTCAAATATATGCCTCATAGAAGCGATGTAGAGAACCAATGTTTTAACGATGGCTCAGGTCAAGGTCACAAGTGTCAAGTGGTGGTCAAAGGTTTGAGTCATGTATTGTGTGTCCACTAAAATAACTTCTAAGCTCCTGGAAGGAATGTAATGAATCTTGAATAATATGTTAACTTCATTGTGATGATTTGCAGAATCTATATTTCAACCATGCTAGTTCAAGGCTAAGGTCACAAGTTGAGGTCAAAGGTTTGAGCCAAGTATTTGCTGTTGGCTCCATGATTTTTGAACCCCTTGAAGGAATTTCATGAAACTTTGGTCAAATGTTCAAATCATAGAGACAGTGTGCAGCAGAGCAGAGCATGTGTTTCAACTGTGCTTGCGCGAGGTCAATGCCACAAATGGAGATCAAAGGTTTTGGCAAGATTTTGCAGCAAGCCAAACAAGTTACTGATGGTATCTATATGCACAGAAACTTCCTGACATGGGTTTTACTGTCAGATAAATTATTGGTAAACTTGTGTGGATAAGTTTTCATACAAAAATTGAACAAATTTTAAGTTAACATTTCCTTTTAAGAATCCATAACATTTTCAACATTCCTCATGCAACAGGGGATATTGCTGTCCTTCAGACTGCCTTGTTGTTCATTTTGACCATTTTGGTTGTTGTATTAATTCTACTTATATTGTTTTAATTTTGTGTTGTTTTTTAGGTGATGCATGCCTTGTTAGTAAGGAATTATTGTTTCCAGTACCAGTTAGCTGACAACCTGACGTTGATTGCTGATTTTATCTGATGAATGTTCTTCTTATGATGATTTTATCATGGAGCACTCTTACACTTCTTGTATGGTATGTTTTTCTTTTGATTTTATGGTCAAGGAAATTATGTCAAGTCCCAGAATTTATAACAGAACTTAATGCAGACATGTCTAAACTTCAGTCTAGATGTGGACTTTAATACACTGAGTCCATCAGTTTTTGTCTGCAAAAATATTGTCAAGAAGTTTCTGTCACAACATAACAAAATGTTTGTCAAAGTAAAGCTATAATAAAATTGCTTGGGGAAAGGTTAACAATTTTTAAGTCTTGACACTTATTTTTTACTTGGTGATGTTTTATATACAAATTGAATGTTATTTTAGTTCTTACATTGTTCACTTACTGTTAAAATGTTAACCTTTAATTTCTTTAATTTGATGTCCTGGTGGCCATTTGAGGATATTATGGCTTTATAGAATTAAAGAGCCAAAACTTGATAAGTTATGATTTAATTGCTGTCAAGAATATTCTAGGGCTTTTTACTTTAGGAAAATGTTCACAGGAGCATATTATTGTTGCGTCTGTCAGTCCAACCCACTAAATTCTCTAACACTGCAATAGAATTTTCACTAGTAAGAGAAAAGTTTGATATATACCATGTTCCAGTTTGATTATTTTTTTTATCGCAGACTTATTGCCCTTTTACTTTTTATATATTACTATTTATTACTTGGTTATTACTCAGGAACCACCTGTAATCATTAAGTGACAATAGGAATCTTAACTAACAAGAGTTGTTGATATTTTCAGCTTGCTTTAGCTGAATGATTTTTCACAGAGTTATGGCCCTTTGAATTACTGTATAATATGATAGAGGACCATTCCTGCTATTTCTCATTAAACTATATGGGAACCATGATGTATCAGATTATCAAACATGTTTTGAGTTTATGGTTTTTTGTCAGAATTATGGCCATTAGAATTATAAGCAAATAAAATAGCACCATAATTTTTGGCCCTATTTCTTAGAAACCTCTGGTTATAATCCAATTAAAATGTTTGTGAATCTTCACCTTTATCATAAGCTTGTTGCTGAAGTTCTACAACTTTGGACATGCTCATACAGCCTATTGTAGCACCATTTCTATCTGAATAGTTTAATATTGACATCAACTAAACTTTGTATAGGAATCATAACTTGCTAGTGGAAATTCACATAATGTAAGCTGGGCAACAATTAACAGCTTGTGTTACTCACTTATCACCATATGACTTAGCTACATATGATACAATTCTATTAAAGCACCTTTTCTGTGTCGTCAACATACTTCTGGGAGCATACATCGGTTGTTTTTCTTTTCTACTAGGGGTCATTTACAGGACTTCCATTCAGATTTATTGGTGTAAATATTGAGTTGTCCAACCAGGGGCAAATATACGTGGGCAGTAATATGCATTTCCATCACTGTCCATGAACAGGCTCAATCAAACTGAGCCTGCAATATTTTCATATTTGTCCTGTTCGTCAGCTTTCAAAGTTCCCTTTTCATCTATTTATAAATCGTGCAGTTTTTGTCAAAATAATTACCTATCAGTTGTTTTTTTTATCCCATTTAAGTGACAAATTGTGCTATTTTTTCCCAACTTTAAGGGCATCAGCTCCTTCCCTGATAATGAAAAAAACAACAACCAGTTTTCAGATCCAGCATGCAAGTTGAATATACCCTAGTAAATATCCTTATGTACAACAGAGCCATTGTTTGATGTTTTATCTGTCTGTTCAGTGGCAGAGGGCTTGATTCTTCTTTATTGCTTGCAGATTACTGAAAAAAGCTGATGGTCATACGTGTATCTCTGGACACTTGGAATGTTACATGCCTGGTGTATTCATCCAACACTTCAGCATACAGCAGTGGGATGGTAAATTATTACTTTGTTGCCTCATTTAATAGATAAAAATGATTTTAAAGATAGAAAAGACCTCCATTCATTGCTCAGTGTGTATTGTTTCTTCAAAACAAATTGCTGTCAAAAATGGCAAGTCTAAATTCACTGATAATAAAAGGTGAAGATCATATCATGTCTGTTGTGGACCTTCTGGGTGGTAAAATACATGTTGGGTAAAGCACAAGTAGTTGAAATGAAAATATTTTAAGGTAAAGGTAGTGTTTGTTTATTATAGTGTCATCCCTATTGAAAGGGCCAGCCATTTCTGACTTATGAGACACCTTTTTCTATTGCGCTTGTAACTCCCGAGTCCTATCCTTTTAATGCCAGGCACCAGGCAGGTAGGCATACGGTAACCATTCTTTAACTATCTGGCGGCTCACCAACCGGCCATATCAGAACGAACCCCTGGTGGGATTCGAACCTTTGACCTCCCGCTCCCAAGGCGGATGCCTTAACCACTAGGCCAGGGAGACGGTCTATTTTAAGTACATGATCTCTCAAGTACCAGTTCTTGAAAAGTTATTATTGTCAGTATCAGGTTCTGTTGTGAGTATATGTACATATATATCAGTCATTTAAGTAAAGTTCATCTGTGATACTCATTTTTTAAAATTTCAGATTATTGAAGACTGTGCTGTAATGTTGTCACAAGATAACGAATGCTGATTGATAATTCTCTTCAAAGATGGTTGTATGGAAGGTATTCTGATTATTCTATCTAAATATTTCACATTTTGAGACTATTCACTTGCTCACCATCATACTTGGGGTAAGTGGTTCAAATACCTTAGAGTGTCTTGCCTTTCAAGTCATATTTTTCTTTACAAAGTGATGGAACCAATGTCTTGTACAAGCTCTCCCTTAACCTGTTCCTATGTCTTGTCTGTGTTGTAAATGTTTCTGTGTTTCTTCCTTAACAGACACCCATAATGAATTTGGTAATTTAAATGTAGACAAGACTAAATATAAATTAACATGCAAAACTATGGCAGAAATTAATTCAAATTTCTCTTAATGGAAGCCATTTAATTTGGAATAATAATTGAAATTAGCAGAAAACAACAATGTAGGCTGACAATCTAAAACAGATACCCTCCAATAACACAGCCAATGTACAAGGTTGTCCAAAAAAGTTCCTAGGCAATTGTGGATTTTTTAGAATTCAGTACAGGGTAATATGTTACTAGTGCGCCAAATCTCCATTAGACATATTGCAAATGTAATGATGAAAACTGTTTTCAAGACTTTTTAAAGACTCTCTCAGGGTCATAAAGTCTTCTCTGTATGTCTACCTGTTGTCTGTACAAAAACTTTGTCCAGAGTTATCAACCATTTAATTTCTTTAAAGATTTATCACCAAACTATTTCTCAACAGCCATGTGTTTGGATTCAATGACCCTCCTTTGTCGGTCAACAAGTTACACTTCCTGTTTAGGAGAAATAATCAGTTTGACTGATTCTCTTTCTCTTCTGCTTAATAGGGACAAAGATATAGGCCCAAGATCATAAAACTGAATCTGCAGACCAGTCTCAAATCTCAAACATTTGATTGGCTGAAAATGCGATTGGTAGATAATGCAGCCTATCAGATGCTTACGATTTGAGGCTGGTCTCAAATATCAGTTTTATGATCTTTGGGTTAGAACATCTTTAATATATTTACTGGTGAAATACCTGTAATTTAGGTTTCAGTACTCTATCAATTACAATGACTACAGTTTTGATCCACGCAAAGTAATGTAACTCTATAACCTTTTGACAAAATAAGGTTGATTTAAGGTAAAATTTTCTGCACAAAAGGACTTCATAAATGACTTACACATGTTGAAATTATTGTTCAAGGTTATGTATGTTGCAATTGTTTATTAGATATAACGAAAATGTGATTTCAGACCGATGTTATCTTTTATTCTTTCAGATTCCTGCTAATCAAAAGTCGAGTAACAATCTTGATGAATGAGGAAATATTGTCAGCAATATTGAATAGACAGCATTTTTCAAGAAGCATACATCTGCATGAAATAATCTTGACTGCAAATGCATTGAAAAAGTCAGCTTTCGACAGCTTTTTTTATGCGTTCAGATCATATAATACCGACCAGTGTAAAGCTGAATCCAGACAAAGGCTGGGGAACATCTTTTAGCAAATCTACAGTGGATTAGCAACACTTGGCACCACTATCATGAACAGTCTTGTGGTCAAAATTGACTTTCAGCATGACATTTTTATTCTAATTACATGTTTTCTTGTTATAAATCTGAGTAAATGGTGTCTATTTACTTGGAATATCTTATAAAATTAAATAGAATCTTCATATTGTATTTGAAATATTTCAAATAAGACCATGTTTTTTATGCAAAATATTTGTTTTTGTTAAGGGTAATGAATTTTGACCTAAACAAGACGGAATGTCACGGGCAAACCCCTGGTTCCATCTCGAAGGTTAAGGTCACAGAGGTCAAAGGACAGATCAGACATTGTCCATACATTGAGTATTTTTGTTTATATATGACATTAATGTAAACCTCAATAAGACAGAGTGTTGTGCGCAAACCCCACGTCCCTATCTTAAATGTTGAAGTTACAGGGGTCAAATCTTGTGTGAAAGCTTTTCCAGCTCATAACTTTAATATGCATTGAGCTATGTTATTTGTATCTGGCATGTTTATGAGACATATTTTAATATTTTCATGCCGAAGAAACACTGGAAATACTCGATATATTATAAAAAAACAACATTTGTAACATCATTTATACCTTCTACAGTATTACTGGTTTTTATGAAAGGTGATTTAAAAAGGCTCTGACAGCTTGCAACAGGTCTGTAGAATAGTATTGCACAATAAATTACAAGTATGTTGTATTGTGAAATCCTGTAGATTTGTTACCAAAGAAGTGTATAATTACAAGTCAAGAATCACATCTTGATTCGTTTGAAGAAATAGAATTGTTTGCTCGGCAAAATGTTGTCATAACATTGCAGTCAAACTTAGCTTAAGTTCCATAATCATTAGTAGACAAAAAGGTTGGAAAACTTAAAACTTCATACAGTACAAAAAATCTTTGGTTGTTATCGGTTTTTGGAACACAGTGAATGCAATTTTAAAGCAAACCATAAAACAAGATAATACTACCATTTTGATAGTGTTTGCACAAATCAATCCATCAGTCTAGCCTCCTTCTATAAAATTGGTGCAACTAATTAAATGTAAAATTTGCTCTTGTTGGTTCATTTTACGCTGTTTTTACACCTATTTTTTGCACTTATTATCAATTTTGTGTATCTGTACTGTATTGGTAAAATATTTTTTTAAGTGTATATATAAAATACATATATGAAGTGCAGTCGCTGTGTTTGTTGTATTATTTAACTATTGTCTAGTTTAAAGGATCATGAAGTTTTAATACATTTTGTAAGTAGAATGACCCGAAGCATTAAACAGAGTTATCCTTAAATTAATTCCACAGTAAACAGCAATGTTTAACTACAAGTGCAGGAAACAAAAAAAGCTCTCCAGGACCATGTCAACAATATCTTGACTTAAATGAATATTTAAACCCTTTCCTCCATATATATTATGCCTTTAATTGCTTGAGAAAACGGTCTAGATCCAGATCAGCTGGGATATCCTGGCCTTCTGATCAGGATTTGCACTGTGCTTTTTGGTCAGATATAACCTAAAAGCAGTGTGATTCTGATCAGATGGCACAGATGTGCCGGCTGATCTGGATCTACATTGTTCGCCCATGCCATATCTTTACAAATGTATTATGGTGAAAGGGTTAAACAATAACTGATTAGAAAACTGCCTTTCGAGTACCACTGACTTAAAAGACCTGACAACAGTAAAGGCCTTGTCAGCACCATCTAGTACAAAAAAACTACAATATTTTCCCCATCAGTAACACCGACAAAAATGCATATTCCATACCTAAAAAAGGTACTCTTTCAGTACAATTGTCATTAACTTCCTTCCCAGTATCACACATTGTAACTTTTAATAATGATGATAATAATAATAATAACACTGTTGAAAATCATACATTTGAACATGCATTTGATTTTGAAGGAGGATTTCATGTAAACAACTACCCTAACGACTGCATGTCATTAAGTATAACGTTAGACGTTAGTGGCTTTTTTATCTGGCATTTTACTGTACATAGTGGTCAGCATGTGAAATCGGGCCATCACAATGTTATTATTGAATATTCATTAAATACGTCTGTAATATGTTGTCTCAATAGCGGGATGGCTTACAAGTACTTTGTTTTAAATTCTGACATGGATCATACAGTAATCTTGTACTCGTGTAAATAGACTCATGCGCAGACTAAAGTCAAACATACAAAATTGTCATATGTTTTCGCGTCAACACTGTTCCTTTTGATAATAACTAAGCAATTTCATTGGTCAATGCTCGTGCACAGTTGTACAAAAAATCGTACTTATATGTGAAATTTCAGTGTTTCTATTTAAAATAATTTTCTACAGAAATAAGACGTATTTTAAATTTCCTGGAAAAGCCGGTACGTGTCGTACAGAGACGACCTTATGTTCAGTGTACTGAAGATGTTATACAGAAAAACTTCCGATGGCGAACTAATTAAGTTGTGAAATATAAACTATTTAAAAAAAAATTAAGTTCACGCTTATTAATGGTGATATTTAAGCAGTTCAATTAAACTATTTTAAAATAGAATGAATACACCTGCATTGTCATAAAGTAGCAATTTCAATGAGTAATATTGTGGGTGGAAAATTCAAAAGTATTTTTCCAGTTCAATTTGACGGTTACAATTCAGTGTGCAACTGTTGTCGAATATCTACTATAATATAAAGAACGCCGATTCTTAGGATAAAATGTTCAACCCGAGTTAATAGCGATTGACTTATGTGGCTTAGTTATGTGGTATCTCATAGAATGAAACTAGTCAAGAAGTACACCGAGGTATCTAACTGCGATGTACAATAATCAGGGATAAAGTTAATCTTTATCAGGGATTTGGAAATGTCCACTTTCAGTTACAATAAATCGGTGTACTCATAACAGACAAGTACAAGGGAATGAAACGGCCCAGCTTGAGGCACAAATATAGCTTTTCGCAAATTAAGGCATTTCGTCTTGGTCCTATTTTGATATTGTTTTTGTTTTAAATGTTACCATTTATTTATGAAAATCTTGCTACCTATATGTCCCGAAAGTTTCATTGATTTTTCTCATTGTCTTCAAGTTAACCCTTCTTCACTGTCTTCAAGTTAAACCCTTTATCCCATGGGATATGGCTGTTATCTATGGGCAAACAATGTAGATCCAGATCTGTCGACACATTCATACGACATGAGCTGGATTTACACTATCCCTTATATATTCATTATGATATGTTGACCAAGGGTGCGAACAAAGCAGATCCAAATCTGATGGAATGGATGTGCCGGCTGATCTAGATCTACACTGGTCGCAGATGCGATATATATGGAGTAAATTTAAATGGTTGAAGAAACAAAAAAACATCAACAATATGTTCACTTGTAACTATTAAGTTGAATAAGTAAACATGTTCTTCAGTAAGTTGCATACGCTTATCATTCCTGATTCAAAACAAAATCCTGGTGCTACACAACACCAAAGTTCTCAACTTCGCTGGGGGAGTGGAAGAAGCTTCTAACCCAAAATATAATGTTTTTAACTGTACTTTATAATCATTTTAATTTCAAACGTTAAACAAGAACTACGAAATGGGGAAGCTGGTGGTCGGGAGACTACAAGTATCATGTAGGTTTTACGCTCTGGTTTGCCAAATTTTCGGAGGTTTACTTCTTTGCAGGACTCAAACCTTTGATGATTTTCGATATGTGATGGACAGGGACATGCAAAGGATATTGTACACTGGTTGCACATTATAAAACGTTTTGGTTTCTAACATCTTAACTGTTAGGCCCATTTCTTAAAAATCGGATGAGTTATATAGAAGACAAGTATTGCGGCGTCACATTTACCTTATTATTGCCATTCAACAGTATTTCTATTTGTGTATATATACCAGAATTTCGTGAAACTGTACTGTATAGTACAAATTGTAAACGCTTAACAATACGCTCCCATTCACTCCGAGATGCCCAATGAAGGATGACCGGACTGACATGACTTGTTATAGTAGTTTTAATTAATCTGACTGAACCAAATCCGCTTTTACCTCCGTGGATATGATTTGTATTCCATTTGCCTGGAGTGATGATCCAGACAGGTATCCGAATCCATGCAGTATGATCAAGACTACACTTGTTGCTTTTATATTTATGCAGGGTTATTTCGGATCATGTATTGTAGATCCTGATCAGATTGCACAGGTATGCAGACTGATATGGATCTATATTGTTTGCACATGATTTAAGACATATATCCACTAAGCAAAGAGTTCAGCCAAAGAAGTTGGAAAGAAAATTTCAAAATCAGGTACAACAAAACTTGTTTAATGTAATCTTTATTCATACTTTACCATTCACAAAGCTAATAATATATCATGTCATGCTGTAACAAAAAAAATTGCATTTACAACAAAATCAACGTATCAACAGACTAGTAGTTGGTTGTTAAAAATAGATGCCAATAGAAGTACAGAATTATAACAATACCACATACACCTGGACTATCTTGGATGATGAATGAACTACTTTACTATAATATTACAACTTACAGTATGCTATTGATAACTTGAAAATCATATGACAAGTAAATTTAAATATGGTTCATCAGCCGGCAAAAAGTTTAACAAATTTGCTATTTATTTACTGATGAGTACTTGTCAATGGAAAAACTATTTCATTCCCTCATTTCTGCCATAAGATCATTCTTAGATGTACACTAGTCAAACTTAATAAATTTTGATTTTCCGAACTATTTGATAGAATCATTCAAAATATTATAAATTATAATGAAGGAGTATCAATACCCTATTAACCCACACAAACAAACTGGAATCTGCTCAGAGCAATTAAAAAATAAGTACATGTTCAGCTCACTGGTACACAGAATGAAATTCTCAAGTAAATAATCATTGCATCCGCTATAAGTTGTGATCATTTTTTCATCTTTTTATCATCAAAATTTGGTGTAAGTCTCAAGGAAATGTTGTGGTTTGTCATTTAATTGCACTTAAATAACTTCCTCTAGCTTCGTAATGGTCTGATGGGGACGATGAGCCAACATACTCTTCTCTATTTTATCCATAACGTGATAACGTGGATGTCAAGGAGAAAATTCTATTTTCCTCACATTGGTTTTCGCCAAAAGTTTTTTAGTGGTCTACCGATTTGGGACGATGCAATTCTCTATGATAGTTGTGTATCAGCCTTTTCAAAAGAAAAAAGTATTTATTTCGATAAAATATACCGGTAATTCGGACAGTATTTTGTCCGAATAAACATTATTTTCGATTCATTCGATTTTGAAGCTTAGTTGATTTCTCTTAATTTAAGTTTTAGAGTTTTGATAATTGGGCACTTATCAAACAAATGCAATTCTCAAATTTTCTTTTTTGACGTTATTTTGCGTAAATACTTAATGACGTAAGAGAGAAACGTCAACGTTCAACGTAAGCAACGTTATCAATCTAGAAAATAATTTCATTTGAATTTTTTCTTATTATGATAAAATATCCAAAAATGAGGCATTTATTTTTTTTTTACGAATAACATCAGGATGTTTTATAACAAATTTAAAGTAGTGCCAGTTAAGAGTATTTTGACGGCACTTTCGTTGCTAACAGTCGTCAAACGTTCGCTAGTTATAAAACTTTGGCGTGTGTTTTTAGATTGTCCGGTGTCGGTAAACATGTGGAAAACAAAATCGGATGTAAAAAGTTCAATTTCGATTGCCGCACGGCGATTAGGCATAAATAGCGTATGCCGACGTAGATGACGTACTACGTAAAACAAATGCACAGTTTTCAAATAATTTTTATTGTTTGATCATATTTAACATAATGTCAAACTTTTTTTGAATTATACTAATTTTACTCCGAGATATTCAACATTGACAAGTGTGCACTTAGAACTTTTGACGAGTGTATATACAGAATATAATGCACATTATTGTCTACTTATCCACAAGCAATTATACACCAAGAATAACAGCAATGATGCATGAACTAGATTTCCATAATGTCAAATTACTGACAAAGAGTTTATGGAATCAGTGGAAATGCTCTTTAAGAAACTCTTTAAACATATATTAAATGTAACTTTATAATAAACAAGATGTTCAGTTAAACACTTGTGACCCTCTGTTACTTTGTCATAATTAAATCCAAAGTGACCTTGACCTAAACATTTTAGCACCATCATTACCCTGTTATCAAAAGCAATATAACTTGAAATCTTTAAGAAGTAATGTTAAGAAATTGTAAACTAATATACAACCTTTTTGTGACAAAATCCAAATACAAAAAGGGGCAAATTTCTATCAACCCTGAATATGTTGGCATCATTATGACCCTGATGTCATAAGCAATAGAATTTGAAAGTTGGATTAAGAAATATTAAAAAAAAGAAAAGTAATAACCAATATAAAGTTTTCATGATGAGCAGAAACACAGACAGATAAAGCAGTTCCATATGATCGCTTTTTCTTGGAAAGGGTGACAAAACTAAAAATTAATCTGATATTGTTAATCCAGTTATAAAAAAACTGCAAACATGTTTAATACAATAATACCTAAAAGAAGTAAATAATAGAAATTGAAAAGATATTTAAATGAAGTAGAAAATATATTTATTTTTACCAGAGTAAGATAGAAGGATTTATAACAGAATGTGCACCAAAATTTACATTTATGATCAAGTATCCATGGGTTAATATGCATTATCCAAAATTTAGTGAAATCTGTTTCTATCTTTCAATGGTAAAAATAGATATCCTCTATTTAACACTTATATAAATATGTTGCTTTATATTGACAATTAATGAAATGGCACCACAATGTTTGTTTATAACACTATGTCATGATGTCATCTCAATGATGAACCCATTTTCTAAATGTGATAATGCCTGTATGGGTACAAGCTTTAAAAGCAGTTTGAAAAGAACAATAAAAATAGAAGTGATAATCCGCTGTTTCAAAATCATTTAACAGAGAAAAGTTTATAATTTGCAGAAAAGAATACAATAGAGATGCATTAAGACTCTTAATTTGTGTGATCTAATAATGATTTCATTGGCAAAAGTAATAAAGTGACATATTTTGTTAAACAATCAAACTTAATAATCAAAATATTCACTTAAATTTCAATTCAAACATTACATCATCAAGCTAGATGTAAATGTTCAATACATAGTTAACACGTTTTCAATTTTTTAACAGTTTTTTATTGCTTTCTCTTCTTCATTTAAACATATTGTATCTGATTTCTGATCTGTTTACCAGGGGTCAAATTAATGGTGTCACTGAAAATGTAGATGCTTATTCAGTTCTGGCAGACAAAACATTTTTTTTCTTTTTAAATTGTGTGAAACATCATTCATCCTGTGTAATTGGCTTTTTTCCCATTCTACTCCCAATTTTCTTTACTGACACATGACTCTTGAATCGGGATGGATCTTGACGTGGTTGAATAACCAGGAATTTAAAATTGTCTTGACCAGGAATTTCAAATTGTCTTCACCAGGAATTTCAAATTGTCTTGAATTGTGAAAGTAGCACTTTCAATGTAAAGTTTGTAGCCAAAAATCTTCAGCTGGAGCTGTCTCTGAAAAATTATAAATGAATTTGTACATGTTATTCTACTCTGTTTTTTTTTAAATAAAAGTAATGGCAATTGTGCTCAACGTTATATTTATCCAGATTTAAATGACAAAAAAACCCACTAGACAGACTCCCTATTCATTCCCCAAATGCTATCAATACAGAAGTTTTATAATGCTTAATATAATAAAAATTATGACAAATATGCAGAAATTTCAAAGAATATTTAGCCAAATGTATGCAGTATTTAAGATAACCATACACAATGACTGTATTAAACAGGGTTACCAACCACTGGGCATCACTTTTTGTTGGTTGCATCATTGATCTTCTGTCCAGGGAGTACTTTGTATCAATAATCCAAGGAAGGCAAAACACCTTAATTCTGTAAATAGACAAGAAAATTAATTTTGATCTTCACTCACCAAAAAGGTCAGCAGGGCTTTATATTCACTTTAACTGGGGACAGCAATCCAAATGTTTTTCATTCTCAAATTAACACAAAAAATTCCAAAATATCCTCATTTTTGTCAAAAATCTTAATAAGAATTTGAGATTTCATGGCTGTTTGGGAGAGCTAATTAGCTATTGGAACAGCCATGTTAACATCATACTGAATGATGGCTTACTTTATTGTATCAACTCATGCAAAATATGCATGCATGTTCATCAACATAACACATCAATACATTGTACACAGTCCAGCTTCAAAATACATATTAACTATGACAAGAATTTGTCTTATTCTAATGGAGTATGCTTTTTCAGTTTCCATTATACTGCAAAGTACTCCCCACCATCACTTGAGACCAGTAATTACTAACAACACTAAAGGCGAAATATTTTAAAACCACTATACAGCACTGCATAACCATGTGAATGTTAGTGTTGGTTATGATCCAAGGTATATCAGATATAGGTAATTCATTATGGCAAAAACTTAATTGTTTTTGCAAATTTACATACACACACTGAAGTTGTATGGAACTATGTTTTTGTGTATAATACTAAACAACTGAAATTTGTACAAACTAGAATGTTGTGTTCCGCGAACACATGTGTCGCCTGCATGGAAAAAGTTGAAATGTGGGCCTATGTTTAATCATATATAATAAAAATATTTTATTTAAGTTGATTTCAATACTAAACCACTGAACATACGTGTCATATAAATTGCATTTAAAAGGGGAATAACTGAAACCTGAGTTATCATCTTCAAAAATTGGTTTGTAAATGCAGATGAGTTATTCAAAGTATAAAGTGAATTGAACAAGTATTTCTATTTTACAGGCAACATTAAGTTTAATGTTTAAGTTACATTTCAAAGGGGCATAACTCAAAAAATATTGAAACTGGAGTTATCATTCTTGTCGTCACAGATGGCATTGTTCATGTTGATGATATATTCCAAGTATGAAGTGAATAGGACAAGTACTTTAAAAGTTATAGGCAACATTAAGTCTCAAGTTAAAGTTGCATTGGAAAGGGGCATAACTTAAAAATATTGAAACTGGGGTTATCGTTCTTGTCGTCACAGATGGCATTGTTCATGCTGATGATATATTCCAGTTATGAAGTGAATAGGACAAGTACTTTCAAAGTTATAAGCAACATTAAGTTTCATGTTAAAGTTGCATTGTAAAGGGGCATAACTCATAAAATAGTGAAAGAGGAGTTATCGTTCTTGTTGTCACGGATCGCTGTGTTCATGCTGATGATATATTCCAAGTATGAAGCAAATAGGACAAGTACTTTCAAAGTTATAGGCCACAATAAGTTTCATGTTAAAGTTGCATTTAAAAAGGGCATAACTCATAAAATAGTGACAGAGGAGTTAGTATTCTTGTTGTCACGGATTGCTGTGTTTATGCTTATGATATATTCCAAGTATAAAGGGAATAGGACAAGTACTTTCAAAGTTAAAGGCCACATTAAGTTTCATGTTAAAGTTGCATTTGAAAGGGGCATAACTCATAAAAAAGTGAAAGAGGAGTTATCGTTCTTGTTGTCATGGATCGCTGTGTTCATGCTGATGATATATTCCAAGTATGAAGTGAAAAGGACAAGTACTTTCAAAGTTATAGGCCACATTAAGTTTCATGTTAAAACTTGGGGACTACCGGACGACGCCGACACCGGATCCCTATGTGTCTACCTGCTACCGCAGGCGACACAATAATTAGTTAGCATCCCTAAAATTTGGGATTGCCTTATTATTCACCAGGACAAGTTAGCACTGCCACATCATATCAGAATGTTGATATTATGTTGTATGTAATCATATCTTCTTACCCTTGCATTATATGAAATCTGTATGTAAGTGTACTTTGCTGGAGCTTTGTTCTGGTTTGTAGCTTGGCTGGAATCTGTTTTTCTGCATCAACAATCTTTAATTTGTGTCAAACTGAAATCCTGCATAAAAACAAAACAAAACAAGTTTTGCAGTATGCTGATGTATCAAGTGCTTATAACTATATTGTTCACTAGTCACATACAAAGTTTCATGAAAGTAACTAAGTTAATGCAAAGATATCGACCGAACACAATTTTGCTTCAAGGTCATGCTGTGACCTTGACCTGTGAGGTAGCGATCCAAATGTTTCGCCTGACACGTCATCTCATTATGGTGATCATTTCTGCAAAATAATTTTAAAATCCGGCTTCAAATAACAAAGTTATAGGCCTGACATGTTTTTGCTACAAGGTCATGCTGTAACCTTGACCTAAATGTTGTGCGTGAAACATTGAATCATTATGGTGATCATTTATGTCAAATAATTTTAAAATCCTACTTCAAATAAAGAAGTTATGTGTCAGACACGATTTTACTTCAAGGTCATTATGTGACCTTGACCTTTAAAGAAGCGACCCAAATGTTGCGTGCAACATGTCGTATCATTATGGTGCTCATTTCTGTGCAATGATTTTAAAATCAGAGTATAACAGAGTAATGGGCCAGACAAGATTTTGCTACAAGGTCATGCTGTGTCATTGACCTTCAAGGTAGTGACCCAAATGTTGTGTGCAACATGCCATCTCATTATGGTGATCATTTCTGTAAAATAATTTTAAAATCCGACTTCAAATAAAAAGTTATGAAGAATGCCGGAAGTACGGATGGACGGACAACCTGGAAACTATAAGCTCCCCCTAATTTCTTCGGGGAACATAAAAATTAAAATGGGGACTAAACTAACTGGTATTATTTCCAATACTATTTTTTTCTTTATAGGCACATGAACACTTTGTGAAAACAAATTTATGTCTGAAAAACGCAATACGAGGGTTGATCAAAAATAAACCGGATTTTTGCTCTCAAATAAAAAGTTTCCTTTCAAACAATCAAATCTTTACACCAAAAGAAATCCCAATTTATATGCAAACAGTTGATCCAACTTTTTATTTGAAAAACACATAATTCTATTCATAATCACTAATTAAGAAACCATGGTAACGCTATCACGGCGCAGCGCATCATTTTTCTGTTACGTCCGAAGTTTAAAATTGTTTATTGTTGTTTCCAATCATGTTTTATACGTAAAAATCCACGAAAACGTCGTGCTGTTATGTTTTGACGTTATCGCAAAATATGACGTAATTGCATAAACGCAAATGATAGCAATTGGATTTTTAATATCTTACGCTGATTTTCTTATTGCGTTACAAATGGCGTCAACAGAAAAACTTGAAATACGGGCAATCAATAATTTTTGCCAGCAGCAAGGTGACACTCCGTCTAAAACTTTTGAAAAAAGTGCAGCTATGCAAGAGAAGCATGCAGTAAGCAGAACAGTAGATTTTTGATTGGCACAAATATTTTAGAGAAGGCATCACCGACAAAGAAGGAAGAGGAAGAAAGAAGAAAGAGACAACGACGTAAGTGACGTTAATGGCGAATGCGTTGGAAAACGACAGGCGTTTAACGGTTAGGGCATTGATGGCAAAATTCGATGTAAGCTACGGGACCATGCAGACTTTTCTTACATGAGATTTAAAAAATGTGAACGATAAGATTTTTTTAATTATAATAACACTTTAATTTTTTTCAATTACACGATGTCTTGAATAATTGAAACTTAGGATATCGACGAACTTCTTTCCAAACCTTGCAAAATATGCATTTTCATAATGAAAAATACATTTTTTAACAATTTAGTTAATCGTGAATACTTATTTTTATCTGAATATTATTTTTATATGTTTCTAAAACGGAAAGGCATTTTTTTTTAAGTTTAACGATACCTGATTACTAATACTAGGTGCACGCGCGCTGGGTCCCGCGTCTCTTAAAAGACACGGAGATGGTCCGTCGCGTGCAGGATTCACCAGCCTTCCTTCGTAGAAAGAACCGAGAAGGGGACAACTTCCTCAGTAACAACATAACGACGGACAAAACCTGGCTATGGTTCTATGACCCAGAAACCCGGTCACATTCGAGGCGCTGTAATAACGCGCAACGTCAACGACGTCACCAGTGTCGTCTTACCGTGCGCCGTGACACCAGACATATGCTCACGCAAATCTCTCTATTTCCATTGTTTGTAAATGATTTTGAAAACTGTTTTTTGTATTCTGTAGCGGATTGATTCCGCAAACTGTTATATGTATTTTTATTTATCCTGATGAAATATTCTACTTGCTATTTAAATAATCCGGTTTATTTTTGATCAACCCTCGTATGTCCAGCATTTGAATTAAAATTATACTTAAGTATACAACAGAAGTTACAGTGATTTGGAGTTGAAGTGTTAAACTGCAATTTTGATCCAATATATAAATATTTTTATTACCACACAAGTTTTACAGTTACCTTTGGTTTCTGCCAGAGTACAGCTGCTGCACAACATCAACAAATAAGATCTAGTAAACCATTTTCCCAGCTACAAACCACAGGGCAGGGAAATGTACAACCTGAAATTATTCTCTGATATTATTATGTAACAAAACAGTCCTTGACATATATTTTCAAAGCTATTAGCAACTTTTAAGTTTCAGGTTTAAGCCAACTGAAGGCATAACAATAAAAAAAATAACTGAATTATCACTCTCTTGTTTTCAGACACAGCTTTATAAAACAATGTATTATATGTATTGTGTCAATAGGACAATTACTTCTAAAGCTATGAGAGGCAATCTGATTTTATTTGTTGTTGTTAGATATACTTTTGTTCATGCACTTACTGATGACATTCAAAAATCAAAGTTCTATTATGTAAATCAATACTGTAGTATCATTTAATTTTGTGGGTATCAAATTTCCCGAAGATGAAATGGCATTTTGGTGAGTGCATAAATTTGTGCAGTTGAAAAATTCTTAAATATTCATGTGTATATTTAGCCAACCAGTGGTTTGATTTTGCTTGGGTTTGATTTTGCACATTTTTCATATCGCGAAAACCAAAAACATTAAAGCTCATTGAAATTTAATGATATCTCAGTAAGTCAGCAGCTTAAAGAGTAGACATGTGAACATACAACAAAAATGTCCACTATTTACCCCTGCATGATTGTTTCAAACAATTAGTGTAAAATACTGGACCATGAAATACATATGTTGATTAATAATACCACAACTTCAAAATGTCTGCATAGGTCTGTATGATCTGGCTAGGCATATAACCTTTTCCAAGGACAGAAAGCCTAGATGGAACGTCCCTACATTCAGCCATTGAAAGCATACCATGTTATCTTGATCACTTATTTGAAATATTTCATCGACTTGATAAATGCTCATATTGGAAAGTATTTATAATAAGAAAATGTATGAGGTATATGCATTGTTTTTTGAACTTGTAACAGTTACTAATCATAGCAAACCAAATACAATATGTAACTTACTAGCCTTGGCACCTTTGCATAGTAATAGGCAGGAAATCACTAATGATAAGTTTGGATATGTATCCATGACCCTTGATCCTAAATCATTCTGTAAAGTTTGAAGACTGTGTTGAAAGGTTCTCGAGATATGGAGCAGAAACTGACTTTAATTTCACAGCCATTGTGACCTTGACCTTTGACTCAGTGAACCCATAAAAACAATATTTAAGGGATACCATCGTCCTGTAAAGTTTGAAGACTGTATACAAGGTTCTAAACAAGAAATGAATTTCATCTTCACAACTCGTGTGACCTTGACCTCTGACTCTAAAAAAGCAATACTGGTTATCTATTTAAGGAGCCCAATGATCCTGTTAAGCTTTAAGCCTATGTGACTATAGTTCTTGACTAAGAATGGACTTGTGACCTTAACATTTGACCCAGTGATTCCTTTAATACTGTAACAGTCCAATCATCCATAAGTTTGAAGACTGATCTTTTAGACATTAAACACCCCTAGTAATCATGACCTTTTACTTCAAAATACAATTTGCAATCATCTTCTATTAAAGCCCCAGTCCTAAACTTAAGTAAGAATACATTATGGAAAAAATCATATTTGTCCATATAGACTCCAATTTATAAACTCTCTAACATAACACAAAAGGTCTGATTGAATTCTTTCTTACAGACTTGAATTTCAATGATAATGTTAAATTATAGTTAACGAACTTTTAATAAGCTAAATATAATTGAGCTTTATTTAGCACCTATTTTTAATGAAGCGATCACTTTATGCGCCATCTCGATTTCTGTGACGTTTCGGAAATCCTACTTTCGCTTTTAGACGCGCGGACCAAATTTATTTTAGCCTGTACTAATGCTAATGCTGCAGTAATAGTTCCAGATACATGTAATATTTCATACAAGAGCGTGTTAAATTGAAGTAATGCCGCTTTAAATAAATCCAATAAATCCGATAATCATCACATAAAATGACAGAAGTTTGATGACTCTTGGTTATTCCCAGACGTACGGGGATATAGGAATGATCTTCGTCCATCCGTCTTTCAACCCTGAAAGGCATTTCATGAACTTTTAGTCATGTTCTCCCCATCAAGACGATGTGCAAAACCCATGTTCCAACATGGCCACCTCAATTTCAAGGTCACCAGTGGTGTTTTATGAAAAGCCTTGAAGGAATTTCATGAAAGTTGCATGCTTTGTGTCCGGTCTATAACTTTTCAACCCCTAGAACAAATTTCATGAAACTTAAGTCAATGTTCTCCCCATCAAGTTGTCGTGCAGAACTCGTGTTCCAACATGGCAGACTCAATGTCCAGTTCATATCTTCTGAACCCCTGGAATGAATATCATGAAACTTAAGTGAAATGTTCAGTTCATTAACCTGATGTGCTAAACACATGTTCCAACCTGGCTGGCTCAAGGTCAAGGCTGCCTGTTGTGTTTTAGTAAGCCAATACTTTGAAACTGAACACGACATACCGTTGCACTTGAATTGGCTTCCACCGGCCTGCCTGTTGCCCAGAGCTATTGTTTAATTTACTCTTAACCATCCATAACCTTTCCCACATTCACATCTGCGGCAGGGGATATTGCTGTCATTCCGACTGCCTTGTTATATCTTACTCCTGTTATACAGGGCTTTTCATCCTTATATAACAGAGGCCTATAAAAGGCCTCTTCCCAATCCAAAAATATACAATTTTTCCCAACTGCAGCTGAAATTCTTCCCAAAATGCTAGGTAAGATGTCCAAAAATGGTTAAAACTCCTCTGAGGGGTGCTTGAAAATTTAAGTATGAAAAATAAAGTGATTAAAAATTAGATTTAATAAGTAAAAAATACCCATTACTATTCAAATTAATGAACTAGAACCCATATTTCAATTATTTTTGTTTTCCCAAAAATAAACAATTATCGCGCATAAATTTCCCAAATGGAAAGGCCAGGGCCTCTTCCCAATTTACTGATGAAAAGCCCTGTTATAGCAGGAAACCAGCGCGACGGAAAGGGTAAAACATTATCTCTTCTCCAAAGACATAGTTAAACATTCAAGAAATTAAATTTCGTTTCTTACCCTTAATACATTCCATAACTGCATAAAATGTGTTTATAGTATATGGGCATAATCTTCTGTACAATCCACTTCCTCAAGACCAGAAGTTAATGGCTGCCATGTCGGTAATAAAAAGCGCCTTTAGTTGGGTTCTCACTGCAACACCTCACAGACACTGATCTTGGTCTTTGGTTACACTTCATTTATATTCCTGCTTGATAAGAGCAAATGCACAATTAAATGACAAGTCTGAAGTCAAAATTAGCAATTTATAAATCAACATATCTCTTTAATTTTTCAGAGTGTAAAAAAAGGAAGGCAATTTTTGGAGCTCCATCTCCGAAAATTTTGGCAATGAAATTTTTTTCAACTTTTCACTTTCTTTTCTTTTTAGAACACTATATATTGATTCAGGTTACTTCTATAATCAGAACACTCACAGACTGTTATCTTACAGACATAAGGTATCAAAGTTTTACTTATTTCAAGTCCTACCAGTAACTCTATCCCTATAGACTTAAAATGTCATGGAAGCTATCAAAAGATTTATCTTAAGTTAAAGTAACAATGATATATATTCCACATTACCGAATAAGTCATAAATTCAAGCCTGCATTAGTGTGATTCTATGGCAAAATTGACAACTGGATGGACCTTGTAACACTGGCAATGAGGAACATCTTGATTATTTTTGCCCGAAACTAAAAATAAAAGGAATAAATTACTTAGACTTAATAGTTTTTATTAGATGCCTGTTGGCAACATGTCGAGCACACTTTAATACATTCTTTTAGCCATAAATGTCCTGAGATGGGAAATGGGGTTTGCATGTCACACTCCAGCTCATTTTAGTTTACATTTATGCCACATAAAAACAAGAGACCGTTGAAGACGTGTCCCGAAATTGGTACTTTGTCATAAAAGCGGTTAGTTGATAACTACTGAGGTGATATTTGAAGTGCAGTGCTATAAAATCAGACCATTGTTAAATCCAGTTATAAATCAATGTTATGGGCCAGATACGATTTTGCTTCAAGGTCATGCTGTGACCTTGACCTTCAAGGTAGCAATGCAAATGCTGCTCGTAACACATTGTCTCAATATGGTGACCATTTCAGTTATCTCATTTAATTAAAATCCAACTTCAAAGAAAGAAGTTATGGGCCAGACACAATTTTGCTACAAGGTGATGCTGTGACCTTGACCTTCAAGGTAGCAACCTAAATATTGTGTCTGACATGTCGTCTCATTATGGTGATAATTTCTTAGAAATAATTTTAAAATCCAACTTCAAATAAAAAAGTTATGGGCTGGACACAAATGTGGGATGTACAGACTAACAGACAGATAACCCGGTGACTATATCCTCCCCCGAATTTCTATAAAGGGCATAAAAAGATTTCTCAATGCATGACAATCTTTCACGTGACCTTTGACCTCCAAGTGCTAGGCTTTTTCCTCTTAGTGGAATGGGCCCATGCCCTGTATTTTTAGAGAAAATAATGTGATTTCTTCTCTAATTTGTTACTCTTTGCATAAAATAATTATCGGAGTAATATTAAAAATTGTCAACGAAATTATTTCAATGGGGGATAATAGAATACTATTCAGTAGAGTGTTGTAGACGAAAATAACTATCCGAATTGCAAACACGAGGAAGATATGGTTACTACTTGCATCTATCGGAATGGGAAACTTCACAACGATAAAATTTGATGAAGATAGTTACCCTTGCAAAATTCAAGCAAATATCAGAACGTCTCTGATATCAGAGATCTAGATCTAGATCTAGATCTACAAAATGGCGTTGGTTTCTGTCAATAGCGAACATTTTGATTGGTTGGGATTTTGTTAATGGAGAAATAGTCTTTTATTGTTTTGTTAGCTACTCGCAACAGCTAACAAATCGCCTGCTGAGGCTAAAAATCACATTTTTTAACAACTAGTAGTAGACTAAAAACACTAATAAATTTCTAGTACTAGTAGGCTAATAAACTTGGATCGGGTGGCAATAGGTATTTCCCCCAAAATTATTTTTTTGAAATTTTAGCATGTTCTCACCATTTGTAATATTTGCGATACCTTAATAAGTTCGACATTAAGTAATTGAAAACTCTGATTTAACATGTATTGATGCATTCTTTCCAAAATCATATTTAATTTATTAACATTTGAATTCGTATAGGAAACTATTACTGCTGTAGAATTATAAAAAAAACTAAACTGAACATTACAGAGTGGAACGAGTTGTTCATCATTTTCTAAAATTATGCTCATGTTGATTTGCTACGACCTTTGTTTGGGAAAAATTTATAAGGTATTTGATAATCATTCTTGAAAATGTATTGACTTATATTTTTATCCTCGAACGTATGTATACCTGTAAGTTTATAAATATTTATTAAAAATTGAGTAATTTCAATTTAAGAAGCATTTTGTAAGCATTTTAATACAAATCAATCTTATTGTTTTTATTTATTTCGAAAAGCTGAAAGCAACGTGCCTGAAAGTGTACCTTTAAAATCTGGAGACAAGACTGAAATGACGAATGTCGCGACAACTTCGCAATATGCAACTGAAGTAGATGTTTACAAAGAAGACGGGGTATTTGTCTTGTTGCAAATACGAGTCAAACAATAAAATACATCCTTACATTTAGGATTCAAACAAACTTTTCACGCGAGATAGTCAGTTGGAAATGTGGGAATTGTTAAGCAAGATTACGTGTAAAGCAAAGGAGTGTGAGGTTGTTTCATCGTAAACATAGCAACCTTGCATATTCTTTTTTCCGGCTTTCCAGTACGGTGAGCATTTCAATACCCTTTTAAGCTCACCTGTACAAGATTATCATTACTCATGAGAAGCTATTTTGAGCAATCTTTGTCCAGAGTCATTCAAACAACAGTTAACTGGAAATGTTATCTCATCCCAAAACAATGAATAGATTTAACTAAATTCGGTAGGAAGCATCAATTTGCATCTTCAAAAGCATTAGTTACATTGCAAATGGGACTCATTCCTATATGCACTGTATTATTTGTTAAATATATTTAACTTTATTAAAACTGTGACCTTTGAGAAAACTACTGATTAATGTTATTGCCACTTTATTGGAAATGATAACAAGGTTTTGGAATCAAATATCTGCGTGTTTAACACATGTTAAATACTAGTACATTTGTAATTATAAAACTGTCCATAAAATCATACATGTATAAAGTGTTGAAATAAAATAACAGATAATACAGTATTACTATAATCATAAAAATCGATTTACAAAATGTACAATAAATTTAATTAAAAATTTGCATATTCACTAAAAAGGAAACTGTTAGTTTTATATTGTCTACACTGTGTCGAATGTTTCCAGTAACATTCAATAATATCTGAGTGTCGTAATGTTAGTGCATGCTTTTTTTTCAGAGGGAACCTCAACAAATAAAATTATCTGGCAATGTTTTCGAAAACGAAGGTAATGTAAACACCAGCAATGAGAAAAGGACATGAGGACTTGTAGTTTCCTTCTTATAAATTTTTCTTACCGGAGTCATGGTGTCCCTATTATATTACAAATATTTTCAGGCGTTTTACGACGGTAATCCACAAACGAATAGTAGTCACATGACGTAAACGTCTAAGAATATTGCTAAGTTTCTGTTCACTTTCTAACAGTATCATTAAAGTTAACAATAATTTTATTATATTGCTGCTAATGACCTAAAACAAGTATGATGTTAAGATACACCATAATAAATGGTTTATTAATCTCTTACACGTTTTTATTTCGCCGGCAAACATTTCAAAACTATGAGTTGTATTAGTGCATTTTAAAAAGGGATATATATTTAAAGATAAGTTAGCCAAATTGAATTATTATTTATGTTATTAGCGTGAGTTTTTTTATTAAAATATGCGGCCAAAATATAGTTATAATTTAACACATTCCTAATTTATAAAAAAAAACTATAAATAATATTAATATTTTTACAGGTAGCGTTCTAGTTAACGACGGTAATTCAGCGGAAAGCGGATCATATTTTATTACTGTAAGTATTTGATGACTTTCAAATCTTTAAGTA
Source organism: Corbicula japonica (assembly GCA_038501625.1). Taxonomy (NCBI): domain Eukaryota; kingdom Metazoa; phylum Mollusca; class Bivalvia; order Venerida; family Cyrenidae; genus Corbicula; species Corbicula japonica. The sequence goes on from JAZAYU010000287.1 coordinate 403,879, forward strand.
TCAAATATTTGAAATGCGAAAATGTAGTAATGTCTTTAATGAACATGTTAAACACCGTCTACAATCATCATTGCACGTTCGTCATAAAAGAAAATTATCAAAATCTCACTAAAGGCAAAAATGCCGTTCATAAAACCTTGCACAAATATATGCTATTAATGTATCTTTATTTTGCATATATTAGGAAACGTTAGATCTGTAAAAACAAAAGTCTGTGAGATAATTCTCACAAGAGATATCCCGGCTTTGAGCAATATAACTTTCAAAATGTAATTTTTATTTTTCAATAAGATGCAATTTGGTTTATGTTATGCACCTATATAGTTATACAGATGCCCTTTGGATTGTGTAGCACACCTGTAACCAAATCTAAAAATATTATACGCGGTAAACAGGAAGTAGATGATAAGGAGTAAACATGTGTTTGACACAAATTGGATTATAATATGATAAATCAATATTCAAAATATCAGGCGGCTGCATGTTTAAGTTGTTTAGTAAACTGCGACGGGAATTTTGTTTTGGACGGACGGACGGACAAGGGTAAAACAGAATAGGCCTACCACGTTTTCTTCGAAGCGGAGTATATCTATATCTAAAAAAACCATAAATGTCTAATTACATCCATATACATGTCTAAATCAATAATATGATACAGACAGCACTATCTTGTGTCCTTTTAGCTAAAATATTATGTAAAAATATGAGATATTTGTAAAAGATTGTTTGACCTTTAATTTCCCGGTCGCTTTCTGATCACATAAATAGATGACACACGTTAATTTCTGTCTTACGTATGTACTATGGTAATAGTAGGTCTAAAATTTAATTTTTGGCCAGTTTAATGATGGGTGATTTCAATATCGAAGCCAATATAGATGAGGATATTGGTTTTATCATTCTAGGATATACTGTCTGCTTTTAAAATTTTGCCACTGGCGTTTTCTGTGATATGCAGGATTTATATTCTCAGATTCCTTAAGTTCCGCCCATTGTTTTCTCGTTTAGGGCAAACCCATTATTTTATCTGGGGACCATAAGCCGCTTAACGTGGGATGGTATATAAAATAAATTCGCATTAAAGGTCCCATGTTCACCGCCATATGCACACCACCGTTTGGAATGGATCGAAATTGTACTGTTTATTGGTGTAAATATTGAGTTGCGCACAACCGGGGTCAATGCGGTAATATGCATTTCCAATACTGTTCATGAACAGACTCAATCAAACCGAGCCTGCAATATCTTCACATTTGTCGTGTTCGGTGAATTTCAAAGTTCCCTTTTCATCTATTTCATAATTGAAAGTTCTTTGAAAAGAATACTAAATGTTGTTGCTAGTATCATAATTCACATTTGCGCATTTAAATTAATGTTTTTGTGTTGTTGGTTTTTGTGTTTGAATGTTATTAGAACTTTATGGAATTGTAATGTCTATCTACTGTTATTTTGCTAATTTTAGGAGCGAGCGAGAAGCGAAACATCATTTTCAAAATAAAAACTATAGTTAAAAAGTATGTAAAACTACTGCAAGTACTTTTTTACTGTGAGATCACAATACTCTAACATTGATTCAATCTCAATGCAAGGAAATCTTTGGTTGGAATGACAAAATGACATCAATCAGAGTCACAATGAACATTCTCAAATAATAGTGTCTCTAGCTGGGAGCGAACCCGCACCGTCACGGCGACAGCGCCTAGCCATGCAATTCCTGCGACGTAACCAACTGAGCTAACCGGGACAACGCCAAAAAACGTTGATCGGATAGCCCTGATATACGTAACAATCACTGCATGACATCGGTAACGGGTTAATTTACTGATAACAGTACTGACTAAATGTACGGGGAGACTTTTTACGGCCGCCACATCAAGAAATTACACCAAAGCTTTCAAAGCTTGTGTGAGCTTAGAAGCTTGTTATAAAAAATTAAATCTGTTTATGTGTTTTTATCATCTGTTTAAAATACTGGTCAGTCCTTCACTTAAACGCATGTATGATACATGTAAATACTAAACTGGTTTTAGTAAATATAAAAATAAATGACAAAGGGAAACTGTATTTATTTTATATCTTTTGAATACATCAGATATTAAAAAGCATCTTTAAAATCTTATACAATTTAAGCTCTAGTTCAGGAACATATCTGATTTACTTGATCAAGGTCAACAAAGTGCACTGTAAAAATAATTGTCAGCAGATGACAATTCTTATCAGAAGGTAAAGTCTTAATAAAATCCTGCCTTCTGAACAATTAAGATATAAAAAAACAACTCTACAATTCTTCTTTTCAGAAAAAATGCTTAAGTATGCAGATGGAAATTCTTATCAGAAAACAAAGTCTAAATAAAAAAACTGCCTTATGAACACTAAAGATATTAAAACAACTTTAAAATTATTCTTTTCAGAAAAAATGATGAAAATTTTTATCAGAAGTCAAAGTCTTAAAAAACTGCTTTCTGAACACTTAAAATATTAAAAAAAAACAACTTAAAACTCTTCTTTTCAGAAAAAAATGTTTAAGTCTGCAGATGAACAAAATATATCAGAAATCTACATGCAATGGTTTTGAAAAGAAATCTACTTACAGTGGATTTACAATCTGAGATCTCTAAAACCTACAGTAGAATATGTGTTTGTAACACAGACATGTGACCCACAACAGGTGAAAAAACATCTTTAGTATAAAAGAGTCAAAAGTTTACAGTGTAGGTTTTATATTACCACACCTGTACTCATCTTAAAATGATTTTAATACACTACGACTGCCTAATTTTCCTGGATTAATGCATGCGATCACTATTTGCATGGCCATTGTGGCGGCTGACATGTTTTCTGTTAGGCGCGAACGATTAATGTAGTACATTATGACGCGAGAATATGTTCGGACTGGTAAAATTAATCGAATAAAGGTTACATGCCGCTAAAAGTGCATCCGCTTGGATTTTTTTTTGATAATTTTATAACGATGCGGGCGGAAGGCAAAAAGGAAAAACAAATATTTTTATTTTATTTTGGAAAAAAATGGTGCGGGAAATCCGTTGACCAAGAAATCAATTTGGTGTGGCCTTAGAGAGATTTTGACTTTTTTCCGATAACAGTGCAATTATGACACTAGAAGGCCCGTAAGTGCATTATAGATTCGAAAGTTGGTTAGACGAGGATATATCCATAGTGAGTTAATTTTCGTATAAGATAAGAAAATACTCCGTCACTTAGGGTGGGGCTTTAAAGTGATTTCAGTCAATGACTGATATTGATGGAAATAATTTATTATGTCAATGATCCCGACGCTAATCTAATACAGTTGCATGATAAAAATAATTGTTAAACTCATTTAGACACACCTGGCTAAAACTTTATGGTTTTGTCTGCAACATCACGTCTTTTTTCAGACGAATCCGCCGTCTAAATGGGACTACATTGCTTCAAGTGGTAAGTAATTTAAATCTTATACGAGCACTGAAACAAAATAATATTATGTTTTAAATGAAAACTATTCACCATTTTTACTAGCCAATATACCTTCATAATCCAAATGCTTATTTGATGAGTAAACTTTTACGGAGTATATTAGTGTCGCCACACATGCGGTGACCAAAAGTTGTCACCAATCTAGTGGTTGATGGCTTTCAGTTCGCTTATATTTCCATGAGATATTCAGCGGCAGATAAACAAAGCCAGATGTATATAGATTTCGTTACTGAAAAAGTGTTGCAATTCTTCTTTAGGATAGTCATATTAACAATTTAGGTATTGTGCTCAATGACATTCGAAAGCTTGTTGTTGCCGACAGCATTTGTTAACTTTGCACTCGCCACACGACAAAAACGTCGCTACAGTACTGCGAATATACCGAGCCAAATTAAAAAGTATGCACTCTTTATGCTTATATTCTCATTTAAACATTTTTATTTAATTAGGAACGCTTTGAATTGTATTTTATTACCTTATCTCAGTTGTGTTTTATCAAGGGGATCGATGCTTTAAGACGGCAATTTCATGGAGAGTGGTGTCAATTGGTGATAAAACAGCATTGTTTTGTTTACATCGACCACTAATTCAGTAAAGTAAGTACATTTTCTTGTATTATAGGTATTGTGTATGAGATAACCACCTAGCCGCTTGTTTCAGACATCTGCTTCTGGTCCGTTTTTGTCTGTCCATGCAGTGGTTGAAGTGTGAAAGAAGGGATAGCGACATAGGGGTCCAAACTCTGCAATGTCTGCAGACTGATTTTGGGAGCTTTAGAGAATGAGATTTCGCCTTGCTGTGTTTGCGGGGTGCGGCATACATTATTTAACACTTTAGAACGTTTCCTGTGCTAATAGGAGCCTCTGTGTTCATTTTTTTTACATTTAAGACGATTTCATGGAGAACTGTCTCACTTTAGGACAATTTCATGGAGAGCTATAAATTTTGAAGAGGTTAGACACTGATTAGTTTATAATGAACAGAAGTATATCTTTAATTTTTATTGTAATTGTACCATGTATTGAACATGATTATATTGGCAAGTCAAGAACTGCACCCATTAACTCACGGTGACGAATCAGGACGGTGCCTCGTTGTGCGAATTGCGTTTCGTGTTGCCTTGTTGTCCCTTACAACGGAACCTCGGCGTTCCTATCTTACGATGTTATCATTTTCGGTACAAAAAACTCCAATTTACACAATGTAAGTAGAAAAAATCTCAATGTCACGGAACTTCAACGATGTTAATTGTTGCTGCACCTGTCATTTTAGGTCAATAAATTTCTTGGTAGTCTTGTAAAATACAAAACAGATAGTCATTACTTAACAAAAATGCATTGGGTCTCGCCGGAATTGTCGATGTTTACGGTTAATGTTATAGATTTTATGATTTGGAGAAGTTAGGATATAATTTGAGTCAGTATTTTGTCTGCAAGTTAGCGAAAATTAGTGGTTGGTGCATTTAACACTGGTTTATTCATTCAGAAAGACCAACGCTTGTTTTTGTGTCGCCTGCGATAGCAGGTAGACACATAGGGATCCTATTGTCCGGCTGCGTCGTCGTCGTCGTCTTCGTCGTCTTCGTCGGTGCCGTCGTCCGGTTATACTCCAACTTAAACCTGAAACTTAATGTTGCCTATAACTTTGAAAGTACTTGTCCTAGTCACTTCATACTTGGAATATATCATCAGCACTAACAATGCCATCTGTGACGACAAGATGATAACTCCAGTTTCAATATTTTTTTAGTTATGCCCCTTTCAAATGCAACTTTAACCTGAAACTTAATGTTGCCTATAACTTTGAAAGTACTTGACCTTTTCACTTCATACTTGGAATATATCATCAGCACGAACAATGCCAATTGTGTCGACAAGAATGATAACTCCAGTTTCAATATTTTCTGAGTTATGCCCCTTTTAAATGCAACTTTAACCTGAAACTTAATGTTGCCTATAACTTTGAAAGTACTGGACCTTTTCACTTCATACTTGGAATATATCATCAGCATGAACAATGCCATCTGTAACGACAAGAATGATAACTCTAGTTTCAATATTTTTTTAGTTATGCCCCTTTCAAATGCAACTTTAACCTGAAACTTAATGTTGCCTATAACTTTGAAAGTACTTGACCTTTTTCACTTCATACTTGGAATATATCATCAACACAAACAATGCCATCTGTGAGGACAAGAATGATAACTCCAGTTTCAATAGTTTTTGAGTTATGCCCCTTTCAAATGCAACTTTAACCTGAAACTTAATGTTGCCTATAACTTTGAAAGTACTTGTTCAATTAATTCACTTAATACTTTGAATAACACTTCTGCATTTACAAACCAATTTTTGAAGATGATAACTCAGGTATCACCATTATTTGACTAATGCCCCTTTTAAATGCAATTTAGATGACACATGTGATCTGTGGTGTAGGATTGAAATCAACTTAAATAAAATATTTTTATTATAATGATTAAACATAGGCCCACATTTCAACTTTTCCATGCAGGCGACACATGTGTTCCGCGGAACACAGCATTCTAGTTTCTCAGAATTTCAGAAACGGCGCCTGTTGATGCAGAAGCTGTTTCATTGATTTTCAGACAACGGTGGCCTATGTGCCTTAAATACGAGATAACTGTTTTCTTCGATATATTGTTACCTGGTTCGGTAACGCCAAAAATAATCATTCTGATTTTCAAATATTTATATGGAAGAATAAGTTCAGGGGCAAATTCAGCGGGGGCACCCGGGGCACGTGCCCCTCCCCCCTCACACGGCTCGGACACCAAAAAGGGGCAGTTCAGTGGTACACATATTTCATTATAAGCATAAATACGGTTATTCCTAAAGTGTCATGAGATCTGATATCGCTTTGAAATAGTTTCTAGGCTTTGAACCGCGAAATGTCATTTTTATTCGCAACAAATAATGAACATTTTACAATATAAGCATCACATAAAAATACGACTGCAGCTTAATCTGCCCATGATTATTATGTGTGACACCAGCGGGTTACAAGGCAGTAAACTGTGGCTATGTTGTTGTTGTTTTTTTAAAATAAGCTCGACCATTTCGCATCCAGCAGAGGACAGGTACAGGTGATGAAATCCATTGGACTGGTACAAGTGATAAAATCTAAAACCTATCTGATGCTTTAGTTGGTTTGAGCGCACATACTGCGGATTGGCGTTGTGAAATTTATTTTTTCGTAGTTTTGGTTAAATTTTATTTGTAACATATGAAAGATGACAACATAAGAAAAATAAATTATCCGAATTGTGAGAAAAGGTGTTTTTATATGTGACACATGAGACATATATTTAAACAATTCTAAACTTTTTGGAGACCCTATGGAGACGGGGTTTGAGTTCAGTATTCCACTGTAGACAGCGTTAAGCTGTTTATTTGGTAGGTTTGCTCCCAGCTAGAGGCACTATCATTCATAATCAAAATCAAGGCATTATTATTATTATTATGCAGCTTTCAGAATGAACAGAATAGAACTCGACGGGGGCGATCGAAGTTCTCCAATGAAATTTAAAAAAAAATGATTTACTCCCTTTAAATATTTTAACCCAGCAAAAAGATTCCAACTTTAATATTGTATCGTTTTTTCTAGTCTAAACAACTAAAACGGTCAACCAATGCATCGGAGTATCAGTTTTCTCCATGGTAAAAATTGATATTTATGTTTTTATTTTTTTTATTTTTGTATTAACACATTATCGATCAAACTGAATTAAACCGGATTACGTTTTATGCACCTGAAATGTGATAATCCAATCGCCAGTTACCAGTTTACCTCGTTCTGACTTAATACGCACTTCAGAAATGAGATCCGCTGTTTAAAAGGTCCTTATCTAAAGAAGCACATGGCACCTTTTTGTAGTTCACACGTTTTCTGTTTGTTTGTTTTTTTAGTTTAAACTTACTAGTGTGAATCTTGCAACCGAGGTGACTGTTTCTTTGTAAAATGATGTACAGTTTTGCCTAGAAGCGAACACAAGAAAGAGATGTAGAAGGAAATTCAGTACAGCCTCAAAATCCACATTTTAACAATAATACTGTAAACGGTTTTCGCACAATAAGGAACCGGTGCCATGTATCAACAGGGACCGTTCTGTTATAAAAAAAATTAAAACACTTTTAAATTGATATTCCACATTAATATTGCGTTTTCATGTGCCGATGTCAAGACTGCTTTACACTACTGAACCACCGGAAATGAAATGGACGGGTCCAGTGTGTAAAAATCGTTAAAATTTCCCTTGTAAATTACTCACAACTAAATTTTTTACCAGTGGGTCTATACACATCGACAAAAAACAAGCTTTTCTGAAACAATCCATATTATCCTGATTTCTTTTGAACTTGAAACCGGTAAAGAAAACGATAACATGTTCCGTCACATTTTTCTTTTAAATCAAAGTAACGATGGTAAACAGATATTGATGAGTTTGCAATAAATGTTACATACACTTTTGATAAAAAGCTTACGAGGCACCGTTGTACGGGACAACAAGGCAACACGAAACGCAATTCGCACAACAAGGCACCGTCCTGATTCGTCACCGTGTAACTGCAATGAGCACAATTAAGACCAGTATATCATTGCATGTTAGGTATCCATGACTGTACTATACTTTAGTGCTTAAAACGGATTACGCGACACAATTTCACCTTAAGACATTCCATTTAAACGTATGCACCAGTCGAAAAGTCATATGAATCCACTCTCCCACCCCCACCCCCTTGCCGGAAGTACGGGCGGGAAAAGCCATGTTTAACCATTCGGATGTCTCGGCACTGCGAGGCAAGTGTAATGGTTTTGATTTAGCGCCAAAGTGTCCTTGATTTTTATTATTTATTTAGAGGTAATTTTACCATCAGGCTGTTCCCACATGATGGGTATTTTACAAGGTATCTGCTTGGGTCAAAAGCAAAGTGTCTGCTAGTCTTCAGGGTTACGATCCCCTGCCTTTAATACCATCTTCAGATATAATCAAGTTCTGATTAAAATCAATTTAATCAGATATATTTTAGTAGGTGCACTTAATCCCTACTGTTCTATTTCTCATGTATGGAACTAGACCTAAAAATGAAAACAAGAGTTGGTGTTAAATCCATTAACAACGGCTTTCTTATGTAAGTCTCCATGAAATTGTCCTAAAGTAAGGCGGTTCTCCATGAAATTGTCCTAAAGTGAGACAGTTCTCCATGAAATCGTCTTAAATGTAAAAAAATGAACACAGAGGCTCCTATTAGCACAGGAAAACGTTCTAAAGTGTTAAATAATGTATGCCGCACCCCGCAAACACAGCAAGGCGAAATATAATTCTCTAAAGCTCCCAAAATCAGTCTGCAGACATTGCAGAGTTTGGACCCCTATGCCGCTATCCCTTCTTTCACGCTTCAACCACTGCATGGACAGACAAAAATGGACCAGAAGCAGATGTCTGAAACAAGCGGCTAGGTGGTTATCTCATACACAATACCTATAATACAAGAAAATGTACTTACTTTGCTGAATTAGTGGTCGATGTAAACAAAACAATGCTGTTTTATCACCAATTGACACCACTCTCCATGAAATGGCCGTCTTAAAGCATCGATCTTCTTACTTTAGGTTAGACCCCTTGTTTATGTCTAATAGCTCATGAACATAATCTTCCACAACAAGACCCGAGTATCGGCTTATTGAATAACAATTGATAAAGGATTAAAACAAGAAATATCTTAAAAAAGATAAACGGCGTTGATGGAAAAGATTTATGTACATGCATATAAGAAAGAAAGAAATATAGAGAGGCGAAGCAGACACAGTTTAGTTATTTTATTTTCCTTGTTATAGCTGTTGACCCACCCTCCCTGCCTTCTTAGTATGACCTAGAGATTCAATCTCACTAAAGTCAGATCTAACAAAATGTTAGATCTGATGACAGCCCGCAGATACCGTGTGTACGTTATAGCGGTTTCCCCGATTACTATTTTTAGAAATTGTCAACACAGGAAGCACGATTTATAACTCTCACAAAATGATCCGAGGATGTATTACATTAGAAATGAATGTAATGCTACACAAGCACATATATCTTCAGTGAAATGTGTCTTACATAGGCTGTCAACACTTCCCACGGTTTTAAATACTATGTCTACTTTCACTTTTGCGATTTTGTAGGCGACAATCTGATTGGTTCAAAGGGTTAGTGATAAAAGCACGTTTTAGTTACTCGTCGTCAGATCCTGATAGCATAGCGGTTTTCAGGAGATGATTTTAATCAGATTGCCTAGAGATTAAGCGACCGAATCATGACAATTCATAAATTTATTGAAAATGTCCTTCAATAAAATTGTTGAAGCTGTTTCAAAAAATTCATACTGTGATAATAAGTCGATTAAAAAAAAAGAAAAATGCATATCAGGAATTGCCACATTCAGAAAAAACAGCCTCCCCACAAAGTCAAGAAGGGGGAGAGAGAGCATTGTTAAAAAATTAATCAGTTTCAAAAAGGACACCGCATTATTAACTAAAATAAGAACAAGACGGATTACCGCCCTGGAACGGTCAATGGCAAATCAAATTCCCACAGAGGTTTAATCCAGAAGCAATGCCTTACATTAAGTCTTGATCTACATTTAGTCAGTTTCAATAAAATACCTCTTGTAGAGTTAGAACACATGATGAATAATGTCCTTGAAATTTAATAAATATAAATAATAACAGCTTGTTTCAAGAGCAAAACCTACAAACTTTTACGTAAATTAACTTAAAAAAGGATAATTGAACCAGGGGCCTCCGCTTGCGAGGCGAGAGTGCTAGCCACTACACTACAGAGAACTTAACTTTCGCACTTGAAATTAACAATCAGTATCAAAGGAACAAGAAAGGAACCAGTCAGAACTAGAAATATCTGCACTTTTCTTTCATTTTACACATCGTATTGTACGCAATACGCAAATGTTTACCTGACACCCAAGAATATTCGATATAAAATTGTTTTTAAGCCATCAATATTGACTTAACTGGTTATTTCAATCGTAAATATGTTTTTCTCCAATACAATTATCGCTTTGATAAACGAAAATGCTCGAACATGTAAGTGCCAGGTAAATAATTACACAAAATATAAAAATCGTTACGGTAATCGTAAACTACATCCACTAAAACCAATCGAAATAATCTATTTGATTTTCCCGCTGCATAATAATAAAAATCTCACTAGATACCTCTCCACCCTGCTAGATGCCTCACTGATGTAAATTAGTTACTAATCGAAATAGTTTATTTCATTTTCCCGCTGCATAATAATTGAATGCGAGTATTATTTACAACATTTCATTGGTCGAAAAAGTAGGTCAAAAGTGAGCTTAGACAGCTAACGCCGAATAACGCCGAGAACTGTACATTTATAAATTAGCTTTTATTTGCGTTACTTTCGTTAGTGATAATAAGTAAACCACGTTGATAACTGAACTTTTGTTGTAAAAATGTGTCTAAATTTGTTTTGAGAGAGACAAGCATATAATAAATAAGTTATGTAGAACAAAAACAGTATGCAGTCGGTAAGTTCTTATCATTTCTCGTGGCGTACGAAAGCAGATAATTATGGTTATCAATGGCGACTATATTGATATAAGCGATATTTTCTATTCGTGGTCTAACCATTTTCCACACAGTGTATATGAATACACATGAGAGCAATCTAATTTTCAAAGGAACATTTATATTTTATACACTTAACAACTTTTCTAAGTATACACTCTTTTCCTCTCGATATTTTTCATATTTGTTAGAACGAAATTGCAACTGATATACCTATCATATGACAGTAAAGTCTTTATTTTACACTGTTTAGTTCTTGACTTCCATAATGCACGCGCATTTCGAAGACTGCACTTTATTAACAAAGGGAACTTAAATTCTGAGGAATTTCTACGACAAGCCCTTTCCTGTGGTCCTTCCACACTTTCAAGCAATTTAAATCTGGTTGTGGTCTGAACTTGGTTGGCGCGTACGAAATGGGCTAGGATTTCCCAAAGTGTCGTTCAGAACTGCATAACCTCCACGAAATGATGGTTGTCTTACGAGTTTTTGACTAATTTTGTGCATTTGTATTCTGTGGGTGCCAGTATTCTAAATGATTTTGAGTAGTCATTTGTCGGTCATTTTGAATATTTGTTTTACTAATAAATCATTTAGTATTTACTTCGTGTATATTGCAAGTTTCAGAGCGAAAGCTCAATTATTAAGTAAGTACCCAGATAAAAATGTGTATACTTAGAAAAGTTGTATGTATTTTAAACATGTATATATCGTGGTATTTAAATATACATTTATTTTGTTTGCAAACCTTTTCGATCACTCGCCGTATATTTTAATATATCCCTATTACGATGGAATAAAGCATTAAAACAATACAATACAATAAAGCAATACTTCTATTTGCTCTCATTATGTTAAATATGCTATTTTAGCTTCTTCATTTTTTAAAACTTGGCATAACAAAAAGCACATATTTGACCACTTTAACGTTTACATAGTGAATATAGTGAATTGTTTTCAGTTTATTTTTTTTCTTTTCAATCGCTACAGCAGGTGAACAGGTAAACGTTTGATTTGGTCTAACGGTATATTATGTATTATATTTTACCTTATTTAAGGACATTCGTACCAATATTTTGGTTCAATGTAAATGTACAATCTTCTTGATAAAAATCTTCCATTTATTAAGAACCGACTGAAGCGCTTCTGAATGATGACGCTGAGATTTGGAAGATAATATTGGACGAAGGATGTTCCATCATTATAATGTTGACGTCCTTATTAGAGAAAAAGGTAAACATTAAATAAACAAACATTATAGTGCCGTGTGTATCTGATTTCTGTTTGCTGACGAAGTATATATTACTTTGTATAACTTAGATAAGAATGCATGCTGAAAACGAGGAAGAATGCGTTATAATGAACTCAGTTGCCACAAAAAGAGAACATATGTCGCGGATTAACGAGTGATACATGTATATCACGTGTAAATAGTTCACAAGTTGCTATGCTTGTATGGTGTATTTTAATTTTTTCCCCAATAACTATTAATTAATGAGCATTATGCAAACATTTTGTTTAAATGACTTTTTGACAAAGGGAACCAATAAGTTAGTGATTTATGATTTATTCATCGCATGTTGTAAAACGTATCTTATTCAGGACGTACTTAAGCTTGACGAATACCTGAAGAATCGCGAAAAACACAAAATCATCAACATTCTATGTGACAACGGACAATACTTTGCTGACTATGTTGTCAATAAACTCACTGTGAAAAGGGTAAGGAGTTTTAGTTTTGTTTCCTTCATTTTGATACCTGAAATAAACACACATAACTAAGACACTAAGCCCTAAACAATATATATACACAACTTTATTAAAAGACTTCAAACAGTCGTAATCTTTTCCAATTATGTTCAGCAAATAAACAGAGCGATTTAGAATAGAATCCAACAAAGGATTTCCAAACTACCTGATCGGCGAAAACAATTTTCATTCTGTTTTTGTTTTCATAATAACTCTTGTTATCGGTGGCAGAAAAACTCGTGCTGAATTACATTATGCCCCTTCTCCTTGTTTTACTGCAGACATTGCATTCATTCAAGTATACTAAAAGTATTGGAATTCCTTTAACCCCCACCCCCAAAAAACCTCTATTTTTATTTGTCTTGGGTGATGTGTAAGTTATTTAAAGAGGTGTAATTTACTTATATTTTGAAAGATAACTGAAGAAACATCAGATGAGAGAGAGGTTTTCTTATTCCGGTATCTAACTTGGCCGGACAAATGGGATGCAGACAAATTTCTGAGCCTTGTGGAATTTCACGAATGTGTGAATGCTGCTAAAACAGACCTTGATGGTCCAACTCTGGTTCATAGCAGGTCAGCTCCCTGTCTCTTTCTCGTTTTCTCTCTCTCTCTTCCTCTCTATCCCGTATATCTCTCCCCTCTCTCTCTCTTCCTCTCTCTCTCTCTTCCGTCTCTCTCTCTCTCTCTCTCTCTCTCTCTCTCTCTCTCTCTCTCTCATTTAAAAATCATTTACCACGAGTCGGTCATGTTTTAAACAGTAAAAATGGATAGTGATGGATGCATGACATTATTAAAAAATACGTTCATGAATTACTTACTCTCTTGTGAAATACCAATATTATAGGGAAAAAAACAGATTGACATCTTTCTGAAATAAGACTTATATGTTCTCTCTGTTGTACTTACTTCAGCGGTTAGTGTTTTGCTACTTATTTTTGAAAAAATATTATTTTCGCCCTTAAAATCTGAGTTATTATGAATGACAAATACATGATCAAACACAGGCTGAAAATTTGAGGTCACATAAACATGTTCGACTTACTGATCAACAAAAATGTATTTTTCTTTTCAAAAGTGTTGGAGTACACCGTTGCACGACATACATAGTATTCGACATGTTAACAAAAGAAAGCAAATATGAAAACTTAGATGATGTCCGTGTTTGTCTGCAAAATCTGAACAGACAAAGATTACAAACGAATCTTGTAAGTTGTAACACATTTACATATTTATACAGATGGAATTCTACTGTACCAGTATTTATAAAAATTCAATCTTTCGATGTTATTTTTTCAAAAATTGTTATTAATGGATTTTTCATAATTGTTTTATCAAGTAATTATTCAAAAGCTAATTATGCTTCTTCCTTTCGTATGCATATAAAAACTGTTTTAACCATGCTCTCTTCTCTTCTACGTTTTGGATGTATGGGGTGCCTGTGTCTGCTGGATGTGGCCATTCCTGATGTGATAAT